>NMRA01000817.1:0-56274 GCA_002633005.1 Phoronis australis
TTCCTTACCATGTACCCGACTCAACATGTTCCTTACCATGTACCCGACTCAACATGTTCCTTACCATGTACCCGACTCAACATGTTCCTTACCATGTTAAGATTCTGTTTCCGTCACCAACTCAAGTCACAGGCAAAGAATGCGAACATGCACAACTTACGAACTCGCAATTTTAGCCCATTGACCAATCCAAATAAGTTTATCTTTGTATTCTTGCCGGTGATGGAAGAGCAAACCTATCCTGGTGAGACTCCTATCACGGTAAGGCATATTATGGGACCGGTTTTATGGATGCAAAATGCCTAAATCGACACCCCCCCCCCTTCTTTTTAGCTAAACAATTAGGCAAAATGCAGCTTAATTGTACCAGTGAACAACTGTCCCCTATGGCGTGTGACGTCATGGCACATGATCCCAATCACAGAAATTGACTCGTTGTGTACACTGTTAATTAAATACTTATAACCAATAGTTATGATAATCATTTAGATAAACTACATATGTTATTTTCGAACAGTAATGGAGTACTAGCATCACAGCCATATTCTGTGTATATTTAATGAGTGGCGTTTACAGGAATTTTTATCCTAGCCCTGAGATAAACAGACAATATTTGCAGACGTTTTCTGCCCCGGGCGGAACGGAAAAAGAATTGCAAGCGGCTTTGTCAGTCACAAGCGATCTGTGACGGTATATCTTAACCGCCTTTCCACGTGAAAGGCGAATCCAGGATGCAAGTATTTTGCCTGTGCCCATTAGCACAAGTGTCTGTTGCTCAGACGAAGTTCGAGTTGCGTTCACAGATTCAGCGACAAAAAGCGATTCAAATATATTCCAAAAGAACAGTTTTGCTAACCTCTCAAAACATCCTGCTCTCCGCTACTTCCGTCAAATAACCGCGAAGATGAGAGAGTGTCTATCAAAATAGTAAACTGACAATGTTTCGGTGTCTTCAATCAATTTCTGTCATTGGAAATACTCAATGCATGCCTGTGCCTCTGTGCACGGTGTACCATTTCACCTTTTATTACGCTTGGCTTCGTTGAAGACTGCATTGGGTCCAAGGTGAACACATAACAGCAGTCTTGCTGAAAGATTCGAAGCCACGGAATGCTCTTCCAAAACTATGTATACAGTGAACATAAGACGTTTCGCTTTTAACGTTCACCGCGCATACAATGTACGTTGCTTCTTGGGGTCTTTACCGCCGATCCGTGCTCTACCCCTTTTTTGTGTTTTTTGTCACTGAAATACATTAAATTTATGAATGCATAGGACCCAAACTTATGGCACACTAGAGGGGGCGTCACGTTGCCAAGACCTAACGAGGCTGATAGTAAATGATAAAATAAAGTTGGAGAGCTCTATCTAATTAGCTGCATAAACAAACGTGGGCAATTTGTGGTATGGTTATCTGACGAGCTGTCTGTGAGTGATTAAAGTGTACTCAAACTTAATCAATCGAAAACATTATCAATTTGTATTTAGTCAGAAGATGGGTCTCGGTTGATTCGGAGAGACGTAGGCCAACATGAGTGATCATCAAGTTTTTTAGCCTCATTAACCGTCGAATTATTGAAAGTTCCAACTGGTTAGCCTAGTAGGCGGGAGAACGCTAAGAACATGCAAACCGCACGACGTCTTGTTCTGTGTTGTGTAACTCTTACAGTAAGTTAACGTGGATGTTCCGCAGATCCGATACTCTCGCGAAAACGCAAAATCGCCCAAGAGTGCGTGAAATATCACCATGTCGTACAAGCGAATGGCGTGATCAGTCTACCTTTCCTCGCATGATTCTTGCATCTAAGAGCTTAAAGATGTTATGTCTCATTAAAACTGTGAATAGTTAAATTTGTAGCAAAGGACACCTTGTAACTTCCTGGTGGACTGTGTGTACAGGTATAATCAGGAAAAGAAACAATGCGATTTGGAAGAAAACTCCACAAGTGATATACTTACAAACAATTGTGAACCTCAGTAATTCCAAATATTACACAATATTTATTTGATAGTGAAATGAACAAATAATAGAAACTATGCCTTGTTTCATTAGGGTAACGATGACGTATTGCCATACTCATTTACATAAAAATAGTCTCGCAAAGCGAGGTTTCGCGAGACTGTAAATGGTAACTAGTTTTTGGATGGTTTCCGGCACACCGGAAGACCCGGGTTTTTTGTAAAATAGTACTTCATTTGCATATTCACAATTTAATAAGATATAGCATCTTTAACCCAGGTCAATCGTCACTTGTCAATGTTTTGTCCTTTCGCTCTTCAGTTTTGCGTGAGGAGTAAAGAAACGCTTTTGCTGACTATACATTTCTTAAAAAATGAACAATCTCCTTCTCCGAACATCGCCCTCCTTGGAGACGCCTTGTGTGTGTCCGAAAGTCAGCCATGGTGGGTTCCGTCAATTCAATTTTCAACGTGCAAACCGAAAATTGGATACTTGATCTTTATTCCAAAATTATGTCTGGTGTGCAAAATGCGTCGTGATTCACGTCAATCATCCAGTGGTGTAACGTTGCATAAACCTTTGCGTAGGGCCTGGTGCATAGTGCTTGCGCAAGAACTGCGCACATTCTGTGTCTGCTTTTTTATGCAGCAAGTATGCGAACAATTTTAGGACCCTAGTAAAATGGCTAATTTCGGAACATCGTGTCTCAGAAAGGTCGGCTCGAATTCATACGAAACTTTGAGATATTACGCTTTATTCACTATTAGGAATTATGTTTAGAATGTTTCGCTTTTGCATGAGGACCTAGGCAATCAAAATATAGGACTTTGATGATTTCATGAAAATAATTATAAGCAACGAAAAAGAAATGACAATTGGAACAGCGTTTTTGATAGTTCATCTTGAACACTTATGTCAGAAGAAATTTGGCCATATTTTTGTTGCTATTATGAATGGATCGTTGTTTTTGCTAAATTTTACGAAAAGACATGGTCACGTGACCCAATTAATTGGAGATTAGTGCAAAGATAAAAATTCAGTCATTATACTTTTAGAAAATATAAAATTTTACTGAGTTAAAATTTACAGTTTTGATATTTTTAGCTAAATACGCAGACTTGCCGAGAAGGTATCATAAATTCTTAAAGCGACTACGTAGCCTCTTCTGTTGATTTAAACCACTTTCACATATAAAATTGATTTCAAATTGTTCCGGCTTACTCACATGTGAAGTGATAGATGGCTTTTCAATTCGTTATTCGTTGATATCTCATTTGGTGTTTATTTTGACACGCCGTGACAAGCAAGCCGTATCTCAAGCCGTAACAAAGTGTGGGTTTTTGAATTCTTGACGAAGCAACAACTGGAGACCAAATTTGTACAGTAACGGCACTTGGTGTAATTAAAATGTTGTCTTTGTGACGGAAGGTATGCTTATAGCCGCTTGTATTCATTGTTGTGCCGCTCTATCTCGCGAAAGGCCATACTCCGTTGCGCACATGTGTTACCTGGCATACAATAAGTCAGAGTTGACAAAGAGTAGGACTGCGGTAACACGAGGCGATTCTACGGTTGGTGTAAAACCCTCTTGATGCTCACGCGCGATATTTTGGCATTCCTTGATAACGATCCATTTGTTTCTTCCAATTTGGTTAAATCCCGTTTTTGTATTGCTTGGGTTATACTAAACAGTACGGTTATGCGGATAACCTGGTGGGACCTGCAGGAATACGGCCTCGGTCTCGCCTGCATTTTATTCTTTCAGAAGAGAGTGTTCACAGATGGACGGTGGATAATTGTTTTAATGAGTGCGATGAAACTGTCAGAAATTAACTATATTGTAGACTCATCTACGTTAGGTGAGACGGTAATGCAATTCCCAGTGAGTTGACGCACTATAAAGCCAGTATTGTCGCGGTTGCACCATATGGCACGTTTTTTTAACTCCCCTGAGTCGTCAGCTGCCGGTCTACAATGGGTATTATTTGGTCAACAAAGTAAATTGTTGCTACTTCAAAACATATGACCGAAGAAACTTTTTATCCACATTTGTGTAACGAGCAAGAGTCTATTTTGAGGATATAGTTGAAACATCTCAACTGATAGTCAGTTTTGAATAAAATAATGAAAAGCAGACATTTAACATGTTAGTCAGTTCTAAGTCCGGCCTACCGGTTTCACGAGCTCGGTAAAACATGTTAGGCTCGAACGCTGAAGGTGTACTCTGAAATCAGAAATTCTTACATGTACGTCGGGAAAGAAAGCACAGGATTCGCAACTCTCTCCGCGCAGCCAGACCCAGCTCGTAATGTTGAGTTCGCTGGTGCCGAAGTTGGCGAATAAGACGGTTATAATTAATATAGAACTGCATTTTTCGCATTACGTGGAACCGAATTATAATCTTTGACTCGGGTACAAAAAATCCCCAAATCGCGATCATTGTTAGAGAACACGAGAACATTAGGGTTTGTAGCCGTAACAAAGATAACGACTCAGTCCGATTTATAACATACAAACATGTTCGGTTTAATTTCAGCCACTTATTTACCAAAACATAAAACACGACACGCTGCTACACTTTTGTCGTGTTAGAACTAAGATCATGATCGTGAGCAATTATGACTCGTACTGCATCGTGTGATGTCTCCTGACAACGTGTTACATGTTGATTTTACATATACTCATTGAAAGTGAAAGTTCGATGGAAATTTAAATCTTGTTCCTTCTCACTCAGATTCGATGACGAAAATATAACGAACAAAACCATTGGTCAAAATAATACGGAACGAATTATAAGGCGGCCTGTCATAGCAAGTCAACTTTTTAAACGACCCCGTACCACGGCGATACATTGAAACCATGAACTCTTACAACATAAATTGTCCATTTAATACCATCACGTGATCTCACGTTCTTTTTCTAGTAGCCAGAACTATTTCCCTATTTATGTTTGTCTTATTTTTCTCTATCTTTTATTGTTTTAAAGGCGGGCGTGGTTTCCGCGGAAAAATCAGTACCCATAATGCATGAGTCAGCTATCGATCACTGCAAAGGCCATTTTAGGTGGCGGTGGTGCATCACCAAAAATGAAAATTAAAAAATCAATTATAGTTAAATTAAAAAAAGATCTGGGCTTAAGTTTCCACTGAATGCGTTAAAACCCGTTTTATGAAGCGGAGAAACGATCTTTAAGTGCGCATACTTTGAATACCTGATCATTGTATAGTGAACAAATGACGTAGAGAAAGAGTAGGAACAGTGAAGTGTCTGACAGCGTAATAGATACCACTTAAGCGTATTAACACAATTCTTCCTTCGTGACATGTTCGAGGTACTCTACCGAAAGTTCATGACATGGCTACACGAATTCCATGACCAAATAAACGAAGACTCCGGACGAAGCTCATAAAACACTGAGGAACAAAATTAGACAATCCTCTGTCAGTAGGTATGGAGAAAGCGTTAGTAAAAAGTAAGTGTTTTTAACTTTCGTTCAAGTTATCGACAAATACCAGTTAATGGCTTCACATGAATTCACGATTTTCAAAGAGTCTGGTCTTCATTATACCACAAAATTACGATGTTAATGGAATCAATTCGTTATCATTTGTGTCATCGTGTGAATTAATCGGACGTTTAGTCATTAGATACAAGAAATCATGAGCAGGAATAATAACTAGATCAATTCTTTGATTTCTTTGAGATGCAGCTTTCATTCGCAGTTTTACGTTTGTTACACGAGGAACTTAATTTTGCTCGGAAATTTTGCTAAAGAAAGCCGCTACAGTAACTATCGTTTGCAAAGGCGACTTTCCTTTTACACCAATTTTGCTTATGTTACTATCAAAAGATGTTCATAAAATAGAACATAAGTAAATCGCTTTTCAAAGCCCCAGCGTACTCGATCTTGACGTACGATTTGGAAAATGTTGGCAATTATGAAGATCTCCGTTAGGTCATCAAACGCGGATTAACAGTTGTAACAATCAGTGAGCATGAAAGTAAAACGCGACTGGCAATTGTTATCGGCACTGCTAATGCTTGACTCTTGAAACTATTGTTTAAGATGTACATTTTGTGCTCTGCGAGATATCTTGCTGTATCATCGTGTGTCACGTCGATCGTTGATGGTAAATTGATGTAAGTGCCATTATGCAAATACAATAAAAATGTTTTATCCAGCTAATAGTCTACTCCAAGTGTCTCGCTTTCACTCGTAAGATTCTTTAGCCGTGGAATTCCATGTCTCCCTGACGTTGTTACGGATATGATACACTTTCAATTCATTTTCATACAAACCTCAATAATTATTTCAAGTCATAATTTTTACTCGCTCTCGGTTCAGATACATAAAAACGAGCGAGTCTCTTGCTGCAGCATCCGACACCAGACCGAGAATTTCTGGCTCGTGCCTCATCACCGCACTGAAACTGAANTATGAATTAACTTTTGAAATTGTGACTGATTTGCAGTTATATTGAATAAAGTTTTTATTTCATGTTTCGTCTTTTTTTTACTTTTCCTTGTAGTAGAGTCCATGCATTTGATTAGATAGAGGGCATCTAATAAAAATTCTCTCCAAGCATCACCAAACCTTCGCACGTTACTGAGGGGCCAAATTCGTACAAGATAAACAGTTGTGCCAGTGATAAGAAGCCGGTACCGGTTTGGCAAACGAGTAGATGTCCTGGATGTCCATAGTGTCACAGTGATCCTACCTGTAGCTGGTCCACCAACCCTACATTAGTGTACGCCACTATCGTCCTCAGGCGATGTATTACCTGCTCCACTTAGTGACTGGTGTAGTAGTATCAAGTTCAGTTGCCTGTGCAATACAGTTCCGGTTAGTTTGAAGAAGATCAAATATTAACGGCGGGGTACAAACATATTGAACTTCTACAAACTGGCTTCTTGTGCAACCATTATTTTTATTCAGGCTCCCATCGACATCAATTTTCATTCCTTTGGTGACGTCACAATAAATCAGGCTTGCACTTTGCTCAGTCCCACCATCTATGGTCCCACAATTTCGCGTCACCTCCCTTCGTCGCCAACTGTGTTGCTGTGCAGTGTGAATGGGTCATCACCGAAATTAGCAGCACAACACCGTAAATTTTGCTGCTGTAAATTATTGGGAGGGACACGGTAAGCAGGCACTCCACTCCTATATGACATAGCATATGGAAGTAGATGATTATACGTCCTTTTCATTTTCCAGCCTGTGTGGACAGTCGCTGCAATAACATCCAGGTGAACTTGTTGGAATGCACGAGCGGCGTTCAGTCCAAGTATGATCAGCTTCTTCCGCGTGTGCAGAGAGGCAACTACACAGGCGTTCCGCAGTTATGTAGGTGAGTTGACTGCGCATACAAGAGGTCTCGGCTTTATTTAGACAAACCCGACTGGACAGCGGATGTGGTACCGCACTGTGATCGTCTGTGTCGACGTGGCGTACCAATATTACATTTTAGATTTGTAATTTACGGTACAATCATTACCTTAAATGCTTATTTTGCGCTCATCCGATGTCAAAAATAGTTGAAAATTACTATTTAATAAATGTCCAGCTCATTATAACTATTGTTTAACTTTAATTAAATGATGTAGCTCAAATCTAGGGGTGTCGACGTGGCGTACCAATATTACATTTTAGATTTGTAATTTATGGTACAATCATTACCTTAAATGCTTATTTTGCGCTCATCCGATGTCAAAAATAGTTGAAAATTACTATTTAATAAATGTCCAGCTCATTATAACTATTGTTTAACTTTAATTAAATGATGTAGCTCAAATCTAGGGGTCATCAAGTCCGAACTTGTATTAAATGTCATAAGCCATAAATACACTGGAGAAGAGACAAACAGACCCTTCTGTTGAGTTTGCGCAATAGTTGAAGGAAAATGTACAAAAATAACTTCGAGTTTGGTTTCGCGTACAAGGAGTAGTCCCCGGGACGGACGTTTCAGTTCTAGCCAAAGCAGGCCTGAAACTGAAAGTGAAGAGCAAGCTGTAACTCATGCTTCATAATTATGTTAATTGGAGTAAAGGTGAGTGTTCCAAGTCAACAGATAAATACCCCGGATTAGAGGCGGCTTTAGAGGCGGGCGCTTAAAACAACTGGCCTGGTGCGTTAGGCCTATAGCCGAACAACTAATTCATGTAGTGATGTTGATTTGGACGGTATCGAGAAAATACTGATGCAAATCGTGTTATTACGCCCTCGGGATGTCTTCTGTAATCAAAGTGTGTTTCCTTATTATTTTATTTGAACAGGATGCAAGAAACGATGAACACGTGCCTCCACGATGAGCTTCAAGACTGTGGAATTCTGGGTAGACAGTATTTATTCAGCCTTCGACGGAGAATGAAAGATGTCCGTAAATTGTGCAAAGACGTAAGGACCTCTATGTTATTTAAGCAATCAGTCATGTTCTTTATCTGTGAAAAATAGATGAAGTACTTTTCACAGAAACTTCATATTTAAACTTTACTCAAAGTACACATAAGAGGAATTAATGTATGTTATTCTTGTACTGTGCCCGCAGTGGACACAGCTTCTTTATCGAAGTCGGTGTTATTAAAGATGTGTTGTGTACCTGGACCGACACCCCACAGAATGCACTGAAACAAAATTGGTCCAATACACATTTTGCATCCCTCACAACTTAGGGCCACGGTATACTAGCACCACCTATGGGTGACATGGGTCTTTGAAGTAGGCCTATCCGTGATTAAAGGTGTCTGGAGCTTGTGTGAGCAGAGGTGTAAAGCTACGTTTGTGTATTTGCAGTACAAGAAGATGCGGAAGCGAATGCGAAATCGTTCGACGAAAAGACCAACTAACTATGATAACGACTACCAGAATGACGCAACAGTGCAGTTTGTTGTTGTGCAAAAGACTACGTCACGCACTGTCGTGAAAAATGTCGCACCAACGGAAGCCAGCAGAAGTCGGGCTGAACGAAATTTAAGGACTAGACCAGTTGCGAGTGTCCTTATGACCAGCCTAACTCTCATTGCCCTGGTATCGCAGTTATAGTGCGAAAAGTGAAACGGAATTGCATTTATCGCGATGTCAACCTTGGGAACAGGAATTCTGAAGACTCCTACAAGTGTTAGATGTCCGTGGCTGGTGTGAAGTCTCCGAGGTGTCTAGATATTCGTGGCTTGTATGAAATTCATTGCCTCCTATGGCTCTAAGGGCAACAATGCTCATTTGTCATAACTCATTGCGTTTCCATCTGACTGTGAGGTGAAATGTCGAGGTATGGGGAGGCCGCGGAGTCGCTCTACGGCAGTTTTAAGTCCCATCTAGTGCTATTTTTAAGACTTAAAAGTCTTAGAAATCACAAACCTTGGATGGGGATATATTAAGTTAGCGACATTGAATGTTCCGGAATGAACTCGGTCCATTGTCGTTTCACTTTGTAAAATTAGGATGCTAACTTGCATTAAAAACAACTAAGCAAAGGGTTCCACCAAAACATGAACCAAATACATCGTGTTTTTCAAAGATGGCGCAGCATGCAGCTTTAATGCAGTGAGATTCGCAAGCATATTGTAAGTTTCTTGGGAGTGCATCATGTCCAAAGATTAACGCAAAATTGTTCAATGGCTCGCCAGCAAATATCCGGCTTCGGAACGTCTTGCTCACCAGAATATATTGGGACGAGTTGAATACGCCATTGGACTCGCACAACACAACACAATTTTATGTTGAACGATCCCTGAGACAGTCGATGGAACAGTGAGAATCACCTTCCAGGTTAAATACAGCGGCATGACCACGTCCCAAGACAAAACGACACAGACTGGACATAGTCGCAGGATAAGGCGACACAAAATTTGTAGCGTGAAGAAAGTTCCAGGAAGGAAAATAGTGGCAAGACAAGTCAAAGTTGCACAGCAAGCGTCAGATGTGACATTCCTGAAAGAAGAAGCCTCACAGACGGGATATAATCGAACGTCAGATGATTGATTAATTAAAAGTAATAGTGCAATACAATGCAATGCAACAAATACAAAACTGATAGAAACTGACAGGCATAAAACTACACTCGGGTTGACAAAACTTGAAAGTAATTAAAGAAATCTATTACTATAAACGCCAGTCGATGCACGGATGACACGAAAAGGTGCTTATTTTTCCCTCAGACGGACGTACGTGTAATCACAATACAAAGCCACCGTGACGAAGTCAGAATGAAGCGACACCGATTGTTGCAAAGCAAAGCGTCGCTGAGCGGAGTTGTCACAAACTAAAAAGAATCGCACGTTGAAGCCTAGCCTGTATAGTTGCAATGAAAGCGTCACTGAGTGAATATATGTCACAAAACAGTAAACTTCTTTTTCATGTTTCCTGAAACATCCTCAGAACTTCATTGGTGAGAACATAAACTTGTGAGAATTTTTAGCCGGTTTTGACGTCGGTCATCGGTTACCTACGGCACATCAGTCGACTTGAAGGACGATGTCATGTCGACTTCAATAGCATTGCATGGTCTCTCCAGTGATCGCAGTGTTGTTGGTTTGATTCTTTGTGAAACGTCTTGCGCTTGTGTAAATCGTCTGAGGGCAAATGTGGCCTATTTTATAATTACACGGTTTTGTGCACGGAGTTATGTTGCAGTCGCTGCTCTTTCGAGTTGAATGGGTGTGCAGCATTTATATGTAAAAAACGGAAGTGTGACGTCACTTCAGAAAAGTGTGTGCGTGTGTGTCTATGGTTGTTTGGATGTTGAAACAGTTTTACTGAGAAAAGTTAAGAGCAAATGTGACCATTCACTGTGTATTAGTTTTTGTATGAAATGGTTAAGCATGTCATAGTTATAGCTGTACAAATTTGCAAGTGTTGTTGAATATGCCTGTGCGAATGTCTAGAGTGCAGTGACAGTATAACGTTGATGAATGTGTGTATGTTCATTGATCCATGCTTTATCATACAAGATGAAGCTCTGAGTGAGGATGATCAAGACAGGCACAAACAAACCTTCAGTTGGGAAGGAGACAAAAAGTGGTGAGAAAAGACGAGAATTTGGGAAGGGGCGATGTTGTGATTTGCAGAACGGAGGGGGGGTCATTCTTTTCATTTTACAATCACAGATCTTATTGTCATGTTGCATGTTAACCATTAACATTTAAGTCTCTGTGCCGTACGTTATAATTAAAGATCTACGCCCCTCCACAATTAGAATTGGAAAATCAAATTAGTCGAAAAAAGAGTCGGTATCCCCCAAAACATATATTTCCACTCAAATTCGACACTTGGGTACGCTGTAGGCCCAATTCAAAAGCTTATATTCAGTGCACATTATAACAACGGGCTAATGATTCAAACAATATGACGCCTTCTCATTCTTCTTCCGTCCTTCGATCGCTTGGTCTGTCCTTTTCGTCAGCATTCCAAGCTACACATTGGAAAATAAAAATCTATGCTTTCATATTTCCTGTCATTTCTCCTCGGCGTCTGCAACCACTGCTGCCGAGTAGTGACCACCAGAGAAGTCACGAGTTGTTTGAAGACAAAAGACTACGACTCTTCGAGTAACAGTCTGCTAGTGTTTTGGAGTTTTGTCTTATGTCTAATTCGTCTGAAAATTAGTCTAGTTATATCATAAACGCTAATGGTGGCCTGTGTGATGAATGGAAAGGAAATAACTTGGAGGAAGCTCTGCTAATCTCTGGCAAACGATTACATGGTAGGTTCACAAAGCTGGCTGAAAATACATGTACGTGCCATGCTAATTAATTTGATCCAGTTCATTTCTTTAGAACTTGTAGCACATAAACGAAGCCAGGCCAACCGACCTTGAAGTCCGGATAATTGGTGCAGGAATGTAATTTAAACTTTCCCTCCTGCTCGTACTCCTCAATGGCTGCCTCCAGGAGGCGCACCCACTTCATGACACTTTCGTGAGCGTTCATACCAATCACGATGTAGCCATCTAGAAAGAGAATGGATTATCAGGCAAAGCTTAGTCTTTGCACAGCGCCATTACAAGCCGTGTGCTTTGACGCCTACATCGACAGCGAAAACGATCAACCGGTGGTTTTTTCACACAGTCGAAAGAACAGAGTATTCTTTCAAGTTGAATTTCGCCCTGTTCGCTAGTTCACAACGGAAATCGTAAATTCGGTCTTTTAACAAACGTCATGAAATCAGTCTCCAATATTTTTTCCAGTGATTAATTCCACTTCCGTAACCATCTCAAGTCACTGACAATGCTTACATCCGCCAATAACGTTGGCCAATCTCAATAAACTTTGAAGCGTTTTCTCGGCTCGCTTGACGCTTTTGTTCGTAACGGAAGCGGCTGGTCGAAATGCAGCTTTAACTACTTCGTAACGGCAATGAGTGCCGACCAGTCAACTACCTGCGTTAATCCCGACGACCTAATATGTGATAGAACACTGCAGTAGGCCGCCATTCCGTCGAATAAAGTAATTTTTGGTTTGAAAGATTGGTCTTAACTTCTTACTCACTGAAATGAGAGGTGACATCTTCAGTGGTCTTGCAAAAAACTGTCAGTAACTTATTGTTAGAGACAATGTTCGGTGATTAAAATGGCACACTTTGACAAGTCAACTCGTGGTTCTTGGTCTTAAGCAATATTAACGAACTACCAGCTCATTCCACGCCTAGAATCACATCTATTCCGCATGCGTGCACCCAGCCTTCAATGTGGGGGGCTCGAATTCCTGACGTTGTGGACCTTTTGGTGACAAAAAAGCTGGCGGACTAAAAACAAACGGGGGCACCACTGTGAATTGCGTGTTTGTGCTTCTTTAGTGGACTTTTGTCTCATTTTCTCGGACTTTTTGTTTCTCAGAGGCGGACCTTTTTGCCCACTTCGGCAAATNCCCCCCCGCCCCCTGGGTGCGCGCATGTCCCGACAACGGAACAATTTGGGACACTTTTCATAACGATAAATCAGTGGTCTTCAGGTCACGTGATGTGGCCAATAGGTGGCGAGCAGACCAGACTTAAAATGTATGTCTAAAACAAAATGGCACAGGTTCATTGCACCTTTAATATGTACATAGCTTCATCAAACCAATTAAACTCAAACCATCGTGCTATCCTGGCTTACGAAATGACTTCAGTTTTCAAACGCAATCATAAGTTAAGGCCAAAAACGCAACTGATTAGTTCTGGGTAGAGTTCAGTAACCCTAGGATCTCGCGAAAAAGCAAGAGTTCCCGAGATTACGTGAGATATTGCACCATATTTCAAATGACATGTGATTTTCGCCAGATTTTTGCGAGGTCCTAGCTTAGCTAAACTCTACTCGGGTCAACATTTTTCGAAAATTGAGTGGGAAATTCAGCGGTAATAAGCAAAATTATGCGGAATGTTTTTGTTTCGTACTCATCGTTTGACAAATCATGGTGTTTCGTTTCGTACTTATCAGTACTCTTGTGCCTTGTGCAGCTTTTCAAAAAACGATACCTCTTTCTCTAATTGTCTCAGAATAAGTGGAGTTAGACACGAAAATCAATTTTACATATGTTTGGCCTCAGTAATATAGAATCGTCTAGCTTTTTATTTCACGGGGCAATACCGAGGACAAGAACAGTGTACGTTCTAATGTTTCCCTCACTTATTCTGAAGATGATCAACTGATACTTTATTTTTTGTTGCTCCAAGTATATTTTACGTAATCAGTTAATTAGGCCAAATTGAGTGTAATATAATTCCGAGGGGAACCCCACACCTTTGCATTGTAGTATTGTTCAAAATCTATTCAGGATTTTTTTGCCTAGTGGACAGTTTCAAAACAAGGGGTGTTATGGATAAGAATCAAACCATAAGCAAACGACAGACCCATCGATAGTAGCGACTATCGTCGGCCAATAAACAACGCCGTATATATACTTACTGGGTTTGGTCATGCGTCTTAGCTCCAGCAAGCAATCTGGTTTCATGTGATTTTGGCCGAAAGCGCCACACAGTGTCAACACATCGTATTTATCTGGAAATGCGAACAGGGTTATCGTGAACAGGTCTGCTGATTTTGCTCGTTGTTTCAAGGAATACTTCACCCGGTTTTGACATTTCAAAAGAAATTGACTGACGACTGTGCCAGCCAGTCCCCTAAAATAACTAATGGTCTGTAATTCTCCTTTGGAGCAAATTCGGAAAATCCTCACAAATTTTCTAAACCGGCTCAGTTGCGTGACACTCGCTTTAGCACGACTTCAAACTTTCATTGGAACACAATATCATCAAGAAAAAGTCCACTCCTCAATGATTTTGAATTGTCTGTCAACACAATATCTTGATGTGATAGCCATTTCTCAAATTTGTAATTCGAGCCTTCGTTCGTTTAATTTAAACTCCCGGATCGTACCACTCCTTTAGTTGCACGTATTTCTGCCCTTAGAAAAAACATCGGTATGATGAATGTTAGTGAACGGACTTTTTCCCAATCAATGTACCTTTTTACCAAAAACGCAAGGCCACGTGTCCATGGGAATGGCGTGGAATCAAATCTGGCGAAAGCTGGGTCCAGGGAACAGCTTAAAAACAGGAAAAAGCAGTTCCAGAAGTGGGCGTTTTAATGTTTCTATAGATTGACAAGAAGTTTGACAGGTAGTGCCATCATGAGGCAACCTCTGTGCTTGAGACCAACCTGAGCTAATTTTGGACTGAAGCAATGAACTAGCAAAAGAAATGGAAACATCAAGACACTACTCTTCTAATGACCGCCTCATGTTTGGCTGCCATGGCAAACAGAGCAATGATTATTCCGAGTCCGACCGGCGCCAATTCAAAAAGTACATGTACAGGTTTCAGCACAATGTGTGTAATTAAAACTCCAACACCTTGACTGTGCTGCTGGATCAACGCATTTTATTAAGGACATTCTCATTTAAAGAGCGCCCATAATTTTGTGGAACCCTGTAAATTTTAGCACTATTTCCAATTATATTAACTACAGATCTGAACAAGTCAAATCGAGAAATGAGCGTTTAATTTTTTATACTTCATTGACGTCCTTCACCTAGAGCCGTTTTCACTTACTGTCCTCAATACCCTGCGTACCCTCGGCCGTCACAAAGGACACGATGGTTCGTTGGTAACACCCTCTGCGTTCAGCAATTTTCAACATCTTTGGACTGGGGTCGAGACCGTCCACGTTCGTAAAACCACGTTTGCCCAACTAAACATACAAAGCAGAAATTATGAACGCGCAAGTAAAAACATTGACGTTACATACGCTTACTGCAACAATTAAACATCGCATAATTCTAGTTAATAAATGAAATATCGACAACTTAAAAACAGTCAGCGGTGCAGCTCCAATGGTCTTTTATGAAAGTAAAATCAGAAAGTTGGTCTTGTGCTCCACGCAACCATTTCAGAAAAATATTTAAATCTCTTTTGACCAAAAGTCCAAAGTTTCTGAGAATGTACTGTACACCAGACAACTGCACTGTATGACGTCTCGTCCACATGTACCCAGTACCGGATTAAGCATTCCCTGGGGTTCTGGGCTGTACTAAATTGTTGGGATCACTCTGCTGAGCCCGATCCCTTGTAGTCATATTTTTAACTCGTTGCCCTGGACACGACCTTCTTAGCCAGAATTACCCCTGCCTCTGCTGCATGGTCGCCCATCTTTACTCAGGTACACAGAGGCATGTAGGGTCGCCATGGATACAAAGCTGTAACTTAGCTTGACTGAAAATACGGCACTGCGTGTACCCACTAATCAGGTTCTTAAAGCTTAAAACAAAATGGTAAAAACAGATTTGTGCAGCTACGTAAGGTTCTCAAAGCCGGCGAAATTTGAATGGTGAAATAAGGCCTGAAAGAATCCACAAGTTCCAGTGAAGACCGATTCAGTGTTGTTGTCTCGAGTGTACTACATGTATATTTGTTTCGGCTATTGGGTAGACTGTTCTCAGGTACAGTGTAGTGTCGGACAGTGTTCTGCAGTTGACAGCAAAATACTTAGAGAGAGTTAAGAGCCCTCTGTTGAAATGGCTGGTACTTCATTCCCAACGCAAAATCAAACATGATTGGCACTACAGAAGTTATTGGCTTCACCTCAACACCGCTGAGCCCTGTTCCGGCTCCGCAATCCAGAATGCTGACATCTTTTTCTTGACCTTTTAGCTTCAGGAGCTCGTCAGCTACATAAAACGCTTGTTTGTAGTTGACTTCTGGTGAAAGCACATCCTATAATAGTTAAAAAAATGAAATTATTGGTGTCACCCGAGTGGATCGGGGGCGGACTGATGAAACGAAAGATTAAAAATTAAAATCCATACAACAAACTTGAAGAAAATAAAGCAATAGCCAATATTTTTGTAATGTCGTCCGTGCGACAACCTGCTAGTCCTCGACAGGTTATCCTTCCCACCCACCGCCCACCACTGATAACGCGGGGTTCGATGATGTGTGAAACTTTCAAAAGAAGACAGGAAGACGCTTGATCAGTTCTAAGACAACCCAGCCGCAAAATCGAACGTGCCCGAAGGTGCTCTTTAGTCGAGTAACCGGCACAATACTAACGAGCAAACTGCAC
This sequence comes from Phoronis australis, assembly GCA_002633005.1. Taxonomy (NCBI): domain Eukaryota; kingdom Metazoa; phylum Phoronida; family Phoronidae; genus Phoronis; species Phoronis australis. The sequence continues at coordinate 16,498 of NMRA01000817.1, forward strand.
ATATTCTGGCCAGTCGCTTGCTATCACCATGGGCGCACGGTGCCATATGTATGCAATTAGTACACACAGGGCACCGTTATGTGCAGCTAACCTGCGCCTACATATGGAACTATGCGCATGTGGTTACATGCGCCTACATATGGCTACATGCGAAAAAATGGAGCAAAAACTAAGGAGCATTTTTACAAAGGAATTTGCTTTGAATAGTAATTCCATACAGTCATATCATTTTAATGATTTGAGTGAAAGCTGACATCTCCGTCCTCCCACCTATAGAACGAATGATATATGTTGATTTGTGGCCAGTTCGACAAGTTCATCCGTTTAAATGAAACCTACAAATAAAAAGATGAAAGACATTCACAGGAAACACCCAATTTATACAAACGCATATAAACTTCTAAAAAGTAACTTCCGTTCCAGTTTTTCCATGTTTAACATATATAAAAACCAACCACGTGACGTATATACTTAAGACAGATCACGTTTCAGAAGTTCATTGTAATGTGAAAGAAAACAGCTGGATTCTACTCTCTGATAACTCGTGAGACAGTCTGACACTGAGTGACTCTCGGCTACACCGTAACCAACTACATGATGCACCTGATCATTCTCGGCTGTCTTGTTTAATCTATGCCTTCCACGACAGTGGTAGTGGCCTTTTGGTCTCATTTCATTTCTACCTACACATACAATTAATTATCAGCCAAATATATGTAGACGTCAAAGTAAGTTGATCGTGGACAAATATAGAACGAATTGAGAGAGTGTTTAAGAAACCGGTTAACAGAGGTTACTGTCAAGTTTTCAATTGTACTTTTAGATGGCCGGGTTGAAAGCAAATAGTAAAATATCATGTAATGATGTAATGGCCAAAACAACAGTTCGCTGCACAGTCCTCATTGATGTTCGTGAAATTTGTTAACGAAACTTGTAGACAATGTAGGACGTAGCACTGAGTAGTTAGCTAATTATAAGTCATTACCCAACAAGACTGACGCTTGGTTGGTATATCTCAAGAGCAGCAGCTGCCAAGAGCTGAGCTGTTACGTACGATTCACAAGAATAGGCGGGATTCAAGACAAAATCCGGGTGGTACGATTTGTTACGTTGCATTCGAATTTCCGCGTGGGAAGCCGCCTGACTACATGTATGTCACAAGCAAGGTTGTTCTACAGCTGGGTTCCACTAACACAAGGGCGACTTGTGAGTTATTCTCCGTAGTCTACTACGTACGCACCTGATCATACTGAGTTGACCAATCATCGTAAAAAGTAGCGGCGTTCCAGTCTCCTTTTTGTTGATTGGCAACTGCTAAGCGCTCCGCCGTCGTCAATAAACTAGACCCATCCACTCCAGACATGGTCGATCGCCGGGTGATAGAATGATTCGATGAGGTTTGAAGGTCGGTGGCCGCAATGTGATAACGTCATGGCCGATAGATGGGGCCACAGGTTGCCTCGATAGCTGGCATGCAGGTAGCGAGTCGGGACGGACGTGACGACTGCCACACTGGTGTATGTCTCAGTGAACACATCACTGGACTCGCCTCTTTCAGTTTCGCAGAAAACTTTATGAACAAAATAAAAAGGTGTGAGTGATTTCTCACATCCAAAATCACTAGACATGACGTCAGAAACTAATATTCTGTCTCATCTGCATGGCTATTTTACTAATTCCGGCGGCCACTGACTCCGCCGGGCAACTAAAGTCGGGACGGCGGATAAGCGTATACATGTACATGTACATGTACATGCTCGTGAACGAGTGTTCAGTCTTGGCTTGCACTTAATGACCCCAGAATTAATGCTAGAAGCTCTGATCTGAGCTCAAATTTTCGAGTTTTTACTTGAACACTGGAAATTAGCTCGCGGGCTATGCAAAACTAGTCATGCAGCGGAAAATGAACATTGCATGCGCGCACCCAGCTTTTATGGGGGGTGAGCTCGAATCCCTGACCAAGTGGACCTTTTGCCGAGCGGGAGAACTAAAAAGGGGGTACCACCTTCAGGTCTGTGAACTGTGCGTCTCAGTGCGCCTTTAGCAGTGGACTTTTCAGTGTCTCGTTTTCTCGGACTCTCTCTGAGGCGTACCTTTTTACCCACGTTCGCCAAATGGGGGGGGGNCTGGGTGCGCGCATGGATTGTTCACACAAATGAATTGGATTTCAAGACCCCGGTGGGAGACCGCGGGTCTAAAGTTTTCTCAGTACGTACATGTACATTCTAGTAATTATGTGGTGGTTCACTAGTCTGGCCGGAGATTCCTTTAATTGTTCGAAAGCTACTTGAAGTCGCAGCACTGGAGTATATCTTTGGTCGCTGAGGTCAGGCTGCGGAATACTTAAAACAAGTCGTGATATTGGCAATTGGCGGCAATGGTGAAAACGTCCGCCACAATGACACCCAGACCAATGTCTCGACGGCGTTTTATTTATCTTAGAACAGAGCCGTGCCTGTCAGGAATAGAACGAGGAATAAAGGGTAGATTTTGTTAGAAGAATGGTTGGTTAAATGTAAACATCTTCGTATTTCAAAACACGGGACATTCCGATGCGGAAAGCTTCAACAATTAAGAGGGGCAGGTCCGAAAGTGCGGGACACTTAAGAAGCTAAGCCGTTGAATCTTGTCACTACAGGCCTCTATATACAACTGTAGTAGCATTACAGTTTGGCAAAAATACCAAAGTGATGACATTTGGTCAGAATTTAGTACAATACTTACTAAGATCAGAATCTTAAGTGTATTAAATTCAACGAACATTTCAAATGGACTCATATTGCTCTCATTTTCCGTAAACTAAACCAAAATGTTCTACATGGTAAGTACATTGTGATCAGTGGGTAGAGTGGTAACAAATCACGTTCATAATCTGCGTGTATACGACTCACGTTACGACAGAAGCTGTGAGCCTGTGAAAGCACCGAAGCTCATTCAATGCACCAAATCCTCTTAGATTTTTTGGTTTATTTAACACTGACCTCGGCGTTGACTGCAAACGTAATACAATAAATACCACACAATAATTTTTAACACAACACTACATAAATGGCAGATAGAAATATTTAAGTATATTACTAAAATATGACCGACAAAACTCTCAAGGTTCATAAAGCTATAAATAACTAAACACTAGACAAAAATTACGATGTCGGGATGATTCGAGAAAGTAATGTACTTTCTACTTCCATTAAGAGTCGTCTATATTGTGCGTTTAATAACAGAAACATTGTAATAATACACGCATTTTAATGTTTTAATGTTATTTGTTTGTTTGTGTTATTAATATATTTACTCATATTGAAATAAAGTGCTTCAAATAATTCATTGCACAGACAAATCAGTAAAGATGAACATATGTTTATCAGGAATGCGTCAGATTCTTCGTTTAAAAGTTTGTGAAATAAAAGTTGTTTACATTTTGCCGCTGCAGTTAGGTGAATACTATTAGGTTTTAGTCGAAGGCTGTTCCATTTTTTGACATCTGTGTAATGAATGGAGACCTGGTCGACACTTTTGTTAACAACAGCAGGGGTAGTTTCATCTGATAAAGAACCACTGAGAGGTATTTTGGCTTTTAGTTGAAGTCTGTGGGTAGCAATAGAACCATGTTATAAGGGACACGTATTTTAATGTGAAACACGGATTACATTCAGTTGCGGCAATAAATTTACTCTCAACAACTCGGTTGGTCCAATATGGGATTCTAATTGCTGAATAAGGAGCTATCAAAAAAGAAAATAACTTTTGACATCCTTGTAATTCAGTTACTCTAGTGGAAGAAATTAAACCACTCACTAGTGTTCCAGGCACAACAGCCGTAGTCAAAATGACATGATAAGAGCAATCCAGCACAACACTGGGATATGGATCCTACACTGATTGTTATGAGGCCGGTTGATACGCCCGGAGCAACGTTACATGATGTAAATGAATTTCAATCTGGTATTTGCCATTGGATTCCGAAGTGTCACAGACTGACCAACGGACAGTCCAGCTCAACAGACGTCAGGTGACCTTGTCGAATCGTGTGTGTATTTGGACGAATATCTACAAAACTAGACTAAGTATATTTTTATTTCAGTAAAGTATATATCTTGTGAAAGTAGAAAGCTTGTTGATCTGTCATCAGTTGAGTCTTAATCTCGGCCAAACAGATGATTCAAGTTCAGTAAGATGGCCCAATTTCATTTTATATGAACGTTCAAGACGACGAAAAACTTAAAAAGCTGTTACGGTTTTATAAATTACCATCTCAATTTTGAAAGATACAAATTTCGATATTTTTATTCAAAATCATATGGCACCTTATGCAAAAGTGGACTATTAATAAAATCCTATAATAGTGCCGCCAAAGTGAAAAGCATGATATCTAATAAAATTTTATAACAGAACCAATCCAGTAATTTTTGAAATATGATGTTACGATATTTGCTAAATTTGGATATTTTCTAGGGTTCTGGATAACTTGCATGTTCTTTCTCTATATTTAATTTGACCAGTCAATTAGAATCATGTGCCACACGTGTTCCCACCATATTTTATGCAAATACCGGCTGCATCCGAGACTATTCAGCTCCGGTCTCGTCACCTGGTGACTGGTCAAAACGGATATTAGAGATTCACCTGGTTAACCTGGTTCCCGGGCCTCACAAGATGGCGTCACGAATAACTTCTCGTGGGTCTGTGTAGGAGACTAGCACCCAACCAATCTCGTGGGTCCGTGCAGGAGACTAATTCTGGTCGAATTATCTCCACCTGTACATGTAAAAGTAATCTTGTAACACAGGCGCTTGAGTTTAGTTCTTCGGTTGCAAATGACCTTGACTCGATAGGCTCAGAAATTCGAGCGCCTGTGTCTGTAACATATGGCATGGAAAGTAATTCCAAGAGCCCATTTCTACGTTTGGTATATTTTTTTTCTGAAATTCTCTTAGTTGGACTATTTTTGAGCGGACTCACGAAATGTTGATCAGTCCCACGACTTGTTGTTCATCAGCTCCAATTAAATGAGCTTCCTTGTAGACGAGTCGGTCTTGCTGTGCGTGAACTCGGAATCCTGCTCTCAAGATCCGATGCGTGAACTTGGAAATGAACACATATTTGGGCAATCAGGTGAATTTTTTTGATCAGTGTAAAGAATTTTTGTTGTTATTGGACTTATGGTCACTCATTTTCTCCTTTACCGTAACTTGTGTCAAAGAATCGGGAATTTGTGATTGTGTAACGGGAATCGGTGGAGCACCGATCTACGTAATTTCTCAGTAAATTGTCGACTGTTCGTAGCTAGCCGATAAAATATTTGCAGCGTTGTGTACTTTTTTACTCGTTCGAATCGCATACGAGAGAACCATGGTGACAACTCATAGAGAGAGAAACAAGGGAGAAGTAGATAAATATACTGAGTTTATTATGCGCTAAATATAAAATACAAAGCTACACAAACTTACAACACATGATATCGCTAACTTGCGGCGTCGACTGGACAACGCAGCTTTGACTTATAACACAAAGAATTTATAAACAAGAAGAACTCGCTGAAAAATGTCAAAGTCCAAATGTAAAAGGCCCAAACAGTTAGCTTGCTTGGTTGGGATTCCTTGCGGATAGAGTCGAGACCCGGCAGAATCTCTGAAGCCTTTAGCGTGAGCGGGCGGGCACATTTTTCTAGGCTTATTCGCACCGCGAATGTTCCAAATTACGCTAAAATAGGGGTCTCAAGATAAATGTAAAAACCAATCAAAATAGAACTAAAAATTTCGTCATCGCAAGTCCCATATAAAGAATTGACCATCTTACACCCCTTTAAATAAATAATCACACTCTAGCTTCTGGAACTAAACTGACGACTGGTCTTCACTCACGACTCCATCAATAGACAGCGCTCCCGTCACAATTGGTTGCAATTATTGATTGGTGACTAAAGATCGCCAATAGTTGAAAAAAGATAAGTTGAATTTTACATTATCTTATTAACATATAATTTGGTTTAGTGCAGTGCAAATTTTTATCAACGTGAACGTGATTATTTGAGTGACCTTTACTGGTTTCCTCATGTTTTCCAAGTTCACGAATACGCGATCTTGAGATTAAGCAAGATTCCGAGTTCACGTGTAGTCTTTCATTGTGACTAGCCGGAGCCCCACCTAGTGTAAAGAAAATGCGCGGGCACATGGTCAACTTGTGACTGATACAAAGGTCGATAGGGTCGATATTATGGCTGGCAATTTTATTAAGGTGGTATATCGATTGATTGTTTTTTAAGTTAAGAAACATCCAGTAATAGTCGGACTTGACGGTCACTGGCGATCCCATGAGAGCTTATATTTCGATCTACCCTGACGCCTGTATGTAGGCCTACTCAGTAGGCTACTGATCGATGCCACAGGCGTCCTCAGCTTCTGATCGTCCCCAATACATATGTAGTGTATTGGGGACGATCAGAAGCTGAGGACGCCTGTGACTGATACTACAGCCGATCAAGCATCGATCTGGTTACAATACATATTCAAGTAGGATGTACACTATTAGTAGGCCTACTATACGAATGTTGTAACATCGAAATAAGCTCCCTTTTGATCCTCCATTTTGCTTTTACTTTTAGTGATCTTTAATGTTTCAGGGACGAATATCAGCTGCCTACCCTGATTTATTGAAACATCAAGTTGTAATTTCAGATTGGCGAAAACCGCCTGAGTAAGTTTTGCAGTTTGCCACTGAATGACATAGATTCCCTGGCTTTATATTAACTTGCTTTAAAATTCACTGATTTACCATCAAATTCTTTAGGCAGTGTCTCTACTGTTAAGCAGAGACGGTGGCCATCCCATTACGTTTTCATATTCCGGAAGCTTAATAGCTTTTCAATGAATTGACCTATCGCAAACTCCGCCCCCTTGCGTATTGTCGACTAACAAACAATAAGTTTTATCCGGCAACACGTTGTTTGTCGGGTAAAATGGCGGCTTGGAAATGAAGGTGTGTCAAAAATGCTGCGTTCTAAATGGTCAGTTAAGCCGTCACTCAAAATCCTGGTGATAGGTCAGTTATTGCCTCACACTGATTAAACCATCAAACTCAGGTTACTATAAGTACCTTTCGCACGTAGAGGGACACCTTAGGAGGCTGTCGGTGTCTTTTCCAACTTGAACAATTACTCCCATATTTGAACTTCTTTCATTCAGTTGCCTAAATCGACAGCTGATCATTTTTACACCGCGGGTATCGGGGTATGTTGTATGTATTAATAATAACATTGTTTGTGGCCAAAATATAAGTACGAACTTCAAAAGCAGCACATATGTAAACAACGGCACATTGATCGACATTTCGATTTATTGTCTGTAAACCATTCTCAAGACAAAAGTTGACAATAGTCCAGTCAATTGACACAAGCAGGCATCGATCAATATGTCGTTTGTGAAGTTCTTTAGGCTGTAAAGTGGCGCCACCTTGTATTTCCTCTCGTAACTTAGTGTTGCAATGTAAGTCACGTTATTGGGACCTCGCTGCCTTTATTGATGTTGTTTCACTTCTATTGACTGGAACTATTGTAAATCACTTCATTGTTTACATATCCACTGATTTTAAAGTATGTTGTAAGTGTGGCGTAGAATTTCCGTTGACTGCTGGTTTGCTACTAGTGACTCATAAAGTCACAGCTGAGAGGTCAAGAACTTTGTTTATTTCATCGCACCTTTTAAGGGTGAAATATTTAAAAAATAATGACATGTGACACAGTTACTAACATGTTTATGAGCCATATATGCAAAACCAGCTCTCAATGCATTGAAAATCATCAGGTTGTAATTTGCGAACGATCCAAAATCCCAGGTTGCATTTTCAAAATTCACCTCACATTCATAAATTCCAGCTCCCGAAAATTTTCTGGCATTTTTACGCACTGAAGTTGATTTTTAAGTCATCGAATAAATATTTAGGTTATGCTCTTACCTGCAACATTAAATGAATCTTAAATTTCAAGTCGTAGAATTGGGTTCTTACGTGCATGCACAGCATTAGACTTACTGTTCTTCTGTTTGCCAAGTATCTGCCGACAAGTATAAAACTGGGCTCGCCTACGTTGCAAATTCCAAATCGCATGTTGCAACTTGATATGAGCTGGCTAAAATCTCGGTTCACTTATGTAAAGCGCTGAAATCAGCCTTACAAGTGCCCTGTGGTAGCTTTTCTGCCCATAAGGGTTATTTGTAGTCTTCGCAGGTTACAGTTAAGTAATGACCTTGACAAGTTCAACTGTAAAATACAAACAAAAAGTGTGCTTTTCAAGTTTTGTTCATGTTATTATGTTAGTATGGTATCATAAAATTTGTATTGCACATTGACAAATATCTAGCAGGCAATTGGACATGATCGCGTATGCCAGTTTTGTGGCAGAAACCTTAACAATGACATCATCAAGCCCCTGCAATACTTAACATTCAGAAGGGATTTTCCTTGCAGATCGACGAGGATTATGAGGGGTATAGCTTAGGTGTATTGAGTGTACCAAAGCATTACGAAGATGATCTTGAGTGCATCCTCATTCCAAAGGGCCTTATATTAGACAGGTGAGTGAAAGGTGAAAGCACTAGAATTGGGGTTACTACATTCTTGTAGTTTGGCCTCATAGCAAACACTAGAGTCGGTGCATCTACATGCCTCAAGTTGTATCAGTCTGTTTCTTTATTGCCACCACAAGAGAGATCCAAGTTGTGTCACTGTTTACCAGATGCAATATGGTATATGTGAACTCTGCTTTTCAATTTCAAAATGGGATATTTTGGGATTGCTGAGATGATGTAAGTAATTCAGAGATTCTTTGGTTGTAATCTGTCCAGTGTTCTTGTCATGTTGTATTCTTTATGAACAAAATATTTCAAGTACTGTGAAGGCTTCCTGAAACTGCTTTGGTTTGAAGTGGTAATATGTTAACAGCATTTGTAAACGCTGTTGGTGTATTTACGTCAACCTCTATCCTACTTACATTCATGTACATCACTACGTGATTTCGTTTTGTAGACTCATTGTAGCCGTAGGCCTTCTTCAGGTTCTGCAGCATTCTTAGCAGAAAAAGTTTGGGTATCTGTGCCCGGTTACATGAAACAGTCCCAAATAGGGTATCAACTAAGTTCCCTAAATCTACTGCATATTTGCAGGCTTGTGAAAACACTGATTCTCCTATCTTATGCTGTTTGAGTATCATTACTATGCCAATTTTGGCTTTGATACAAATCGTGAGTGAACTCTACAATGAATGCTCAAAATTATTGAATATAAGTAGGGATCTTTTCATGCAACGCCCCTAATTTAAGGACAAAGTCCCTGATTATTTTTATTGAATTTAGCTCTCAGTTTTTAGTTAATATTATTAGAAAATGCTATTAGTCAAAGAAGAGCTCATAATAAAGACAAAATTATAGAAATATTACATCTGTGCCTAAAGAACGGAACAAATTTATACAAATATTTAGGGAACTCTATAGTTGAATCCGTATTTGTGACTGTTTCATTCAACCGGCCACTAGGGCACTCAAGGTGGCAGGGTTCTGAACTTGGGGACTTTATGTTGCCAGCCTCTCACAATATCCATAATACCACCAAGTTGTTAATAATCTGAGAATGTTCTAATACCTGAAGATGGCCAGAGAAATGACCAACAGACACATTGTGCCACTATTTATGAGCTAAAAGTTGATGTAATTAGACCATTAGATTCTAGAAATGGAGTGTTGTGAAGACGTATCATGTAGTGGGTCTTACTTTATTTATAGTGGTAGAGTTGGTCTCTAATTGACACCTCCATAACATACAGAAATATTTCACTAATTTCAGACAAAAATGAGTGGTTAAATTGACTTTTTTCACTTTTCAAATGCTGACTAACATTTTTGTAAATGCCGACAGTCTCTCAAAGCATTGTTTGATTGCATATATAGTGTAGAACTTAATCGAGGATTTATGCAGTGCGTCTTATTATTTTGAAGTCATGACTTTTCACTTGTGTATCATACCGTACCCTGAGTTGATAAGATTTCGCTGTACTTTGCTCAAAGTTTGTCTCTCTGTTTCAACCACTGTGTTGTCAACATGCTATTTGATATCTAGAGTTAGTAACTCTATCTTTTTACCTGAATTATTTAAAATTTGTTCTCGTGCTCTAATCATGAAGAGCTATCTCTTGATGAAAGGTCTGTTAATAATAATAATAATAATAATAATAATAATAATAATAATAATAATAAACTTTATTTAAGAGGATAAAAATACAATAAATGTAAAACATGCTTTAGCCAAAGGCTAATATCCAGCATGGTCCTGTTTTATGGTGACAGCACTTGATATTTACCTTGAAGGCCTGGTTTACATGATAAAACTGCATCTACTGTTTATTTATCTGTGATTGTCAAGCTAATAATTCATAACCTGATGTCATAAACGTTTAAATATTGAGATACAGTTGTGATAGCCTCTGTTGATAAAAACTGTCGACTGGCGAGGACTGTGAACGTAATCTCTCTAGAACTATTAATACTTGTGTTCGGAACTTACAATATGCTATATAAGCAAAAGGTTTTTGCTATCCTTTTCAGACCCACGCAACACTAAGGCTCGAATGAGTGAACGGGCAAATCACAATCAAGGTCCATATTCGGTGGCCACTTTTGGTGAAAACTTTTGGTGAAAAATTAAGGTTGTCATATAACTGTAAAAGCTGGGTTATTTTAAAGTACCATCATTCCAGGTTTGTAATCTAAAATATTTGTGCACAAGAACCACCAAATAAAATTTTATGGCCTAATGCATCGCAGTTGCATAAAAGGGTCCGTACACTACAACCTGTGGCCACAGCCCACTTCTATCGTGCAAAAATTCATAAGGTAGCTGTTAATTTATTAAGTTCTTGATCAAACTGAAGAAGTATCACATACTAAAGTAAGAAAAGTTATTACTGTGCTGATCAAGTTGTTCTAGATGATGATATATTGCATGTCTTAACACAGTATAATGAGAACTTCTTCTCTTGCAATATGATTCTCACAAAAAGAAAATGACAGGTAACTACTTTTTTCAAAAACTTTATTGGTACTATTTGCCTAGTTTTCAACACATTCACCAGTTGGTCAAATTAGTTAAAGCAATGTTAGGCCCAGCCTTCAACTTGTAAACAGTAAAAAATGGTANCTGGGTGGGGGGTACGTACACTACGCACAGTCAATCAACGTCAAATTTTGACTAAGTTACAAATGTATGGGATTATCTTGAGTTTTGTGCTGTCTCTACTAGTTGTTTTGTTGCAAGTTGTCTTGAGAGATAGAGAACCTGCCTCTGCAATATCAGTTGTCACATGACATGTTTTCAAGGATGTTTCTAGCCAAGACCTGTGTGCAGTGTGTGGCATTTTATTTCCCACAAAATTAATAATGTCCATCGTTTTTTTGTTTTGGATGCATTTTGGAAATATCAGTATTGTTCATGAGAACAGCAGTATGTAAAAATTCTTGTGGGCAATACTTTATAGCACAGAGGTTGGATGTTTGTACACTACATGGGGGTACGTACACTACATTTCAATGACTTGTCAGGTTTATAAAAAATCTACTGAGAGTTCACTTACCAAATCTATTCAAAGGGATCAAACAAAAAGTACAGCATAAATTTTTTTATCTGTCTGTCATTCTTTGAAAACAGGCACATGTTATTAAAATATAGGGGCACATACACTACACTTAATGCTAATATTTCACTCAAAACAAATGCATTTGTACTTAACACCCTTTTAACCTAGCATTTTCAGTGGAGGAAACTGTCAATGACATGTCAGGTTTGTAACTAAATACTAAGAATCTACTGAGAGTTAGTTGATTTACAAAATCAATTCAAAGAGTAAAAATAAAAAGTAAAGCATTCATGCGCAAATTTGCCATACTTTGAAAATAGGCACAAATTAAAGTGCGGGGGTACGCACACTACACAAAAGCTAATATTTCACTCAAAACTTATGTATTTGCAATAAACACCTTTTTAACCTAACATTTTTAAAGAAGGAAACTGTCTATGACCAGTGTTGCTCACTTTCCAAGTGATATTTTAATTTCATAGCATTTGTAAACATGGGAGTACATACACTACAAAAGGGGGTACGTACACTACATCACTGTTTCTGCATCACATGGTAACATAATGTTGTATGGCCATTTATTTTTCTTTGGTGATAATAAGCACCATGTTGTTATTTAAAAGGCAATGATTTCATTTGCAATGACCATTTGTGTTATTGAATTCCACATGGGGGCAGGTACTGTTAGCCTTTTTGGCCCATTTTCACCGTAGCAGAACCCAGTCAATATCCAAACTTTTGGTTTGTTTAGATATTGAATAATTTGCTGTGTTTCCTAGGCTAACATATTCTACAGTTCTTTTTATTACAGAGAGTGAACTTTAGTTTTTAACCCTCTTTACAGTAGGTAAGGGTTAGAAACGCAGAATTCACAAATTTCGTAACGAGTGCCTGTTTTATGATGAACCCTACCATTTCTAAATGATTAGGCACAACTTCGTCTAAGTGATTCTGAAAGTGATTCAAGTTATTCCCAGTCATATCAAAGCAATTGCTTACTTAATAAAATAAATTTCTTTTCTACTGTTGACAGTTGAAAATTGTAATTTTTAAAATGGCCACTCGTAACGCTAAAGATGCATGAAATTCATAGACAAAAACATGCATATATTTCTCAAACATTGTCCGATTTTGATGATTCTTTTTTAATTTGCACAACTAAACAACTCTTTGCATATGAGATTCAGTTGGCATTTGGTAAGTGACCAAACAAATTTATTTTAGACTCTAACACAATCAACTCTCGAATATGGACCTTGATTGTGATTTAGCCGTGACGTTAGTGGAAGTGAGTTTCTCTGTTGAAATCGACCAACTTGATTTGATCCATGAATTTATCTTGTGCTATATTAATTAATTAATTGAGATCATTGCCAGTGACATCACAGCTGAGTTTGCTGGCCAACCTGTTGAAGCGTTGTGTTTCATAATCCATTACAATCTTACAGGGTTGAACACGTGGCCTGTGACATCACAGTCGAATTTGCTGGCCAACCTGTAGTAGCGTTGTGTTTCATAATCCATTACAGAGTTTCCCCTGCGTGTAAACTTCTGGGCGGCCCGCCACGCTCCTTTTTGGCCCCGCCCACTCGTAAATCATACTCAAATTGACCGTCACACACCTAATCATGACGGGGAAACTTCACCGCCACGCAAAAATTGGTAGTAAAAATGATCGCTGGTAAAAATTATCGCTATTAAAATGACCTAGTAAAAATGATTGCTTGCAAAATGATGGCTAGTAAAATGATGGCTAGTAAAATGAATAAGTACAAGTCACACGGCACCTTTCGCCATTTGTGGATCGAAAGGGAAAAATAATAATTTTACAATGGTATCTTGAATTGTGCCCCAGTTAAACACAATCATTCAATCCCCTATCCCCATCCGTACCTCGTTTCTGCCTGGCTATCCGACAATGCAGAAAACTTAATACAGCCGGGGACCAGACAAGGACCTCGATACGAAATTTCTAAAATGAGAAAGTTCCAGGGCTTGCTAATGAAGTTAGAAACAGTAAGATTTCTGCTTCATTCATTTTATCGTGTCCGAGACATTGTGAATTATACTGGAGGGCGTGACATCCAACTGTTTAATCAACCATAGCCCTGCGCCAAAATGGCGTTATTGAATGTTAAGCAGTCTTAGATTCGTCTGAATGGACTATGGACTGGATTATACTTCGTCTGCTACGCCTGCCAACGCCAATCCACTATCACTGATTTATGTTTAGCAAGACGATATCAATGGAAGTTTTGTTACACGAATTAGTTTATTACGTCTACAAAGTTCACATATTTTTGTTCTATGTTTGTCACTCCGTGGATAATTGAATTTGAACACTATTTTTTGTACTCAAGACAAGTGCGACAGAGATTACACTGTGCCGGATACTTCCTTGCCAATTTGTCTTGCGAAATGTCCTTTACCGAGATACTTCCACTACATGATGCTCGGGTTGGGGTATTGTCTATGACAAGCAAACTGCAACCAATTACATCTAATTTTCAAATTTTGCCTGGGGAAGGTCACCCCCCTCACTTTATCCCATGCTCGCATGTGGCGCCGGGGTCCACATCCGCGTCGAGCATTCACCACCACGCTCCTTTCGAAACCCAGACGATAGGGGGATCCAACTTCTCATATTCGTGTGCAGCAACACGCTTTGCACCCCGTTTTGGCCATTTACCACCACGCTCCTTTCAAAACCCAGGGGAAACATTGCATTACATTCTTACAGGGTTTAGCGCATGGCCTGTTACATCACAGCCAAGTTTGCAGGCCAACCTGTTGTAGTGTTGTCTTTCATAATCCATTACATTCTTACAGGGTTGAGCGCATGGCCTGTGACATCACAGCCGAGTTTGCTGGCCAACCTGTAGTTGCGTTGTGTGTGTTGAAGGGAGGTTACAAGTTCTTTGGTGATCTCCTGGACAAGATAAAGCAAGTGATCCGCTATGCTGGCAAGTCTATACCACTGTCTATTGACTTCATTAGATTAAAGAGTTATCAGGTAAGCACTTGTTGTGATGCTGGTTTCTAAGATGGTGGTCATGTGCCGGCATAAGTCAAATTTCACGTGTAATGGTCTACTCTATCTCTCTTCATGGCCATTTTAATTTTCAATTAGATTTTGCTTGCCAAAATACTTTACAGGTGATATTTAGTAGTATTTAGCTGAGCACTGGTAGAATTTTGCTCACATGTGTGTCATTTTCTGACAGTTTTAACATCTCAAGCACCCCCTGGTGGCCATCTAGGTGAAGTTTTTCACATTTTGTTGCCAACAGTCAGTTTCTCTATGATATCGACTAGAAAACTAATTGAATGATCTGGGTGAAACATACCAAAGATGTATTATGGTGGGAATGGCCATGAAACAATTAATTTTCATTGAGATTCTTCTACTGTGGAAGCCCCTATTGGTCATTTTGGGTGTCTACAAGTTATTATAAAATGTCCTCCCCTGACACCTATATAGTCAGCCATGTTGAAATTTGATAATCCATTGGAGTGTAAACACATATCACTGTTGGAGTTATTTCTTCAGGGTGGAGAACAATCTACTGAAATCAAGGTGATAGGAGGAGATGATCTTTCAAATTTAACGAACAAGGTACTGTTATCTGATTGATGCAATCACAAACATTTATTATGTTTGCATTTGTACTGGACATAATGATTACCCAGAGTCTAAGTGAAAATGTAATTTTAGTATAGTCTGGAAAATAATGAGCTGTGTTTTAAAAGGTTAAATGTAGACAGAGGGATCTAATACTGCTGACTTGCTGAATATTTGCTCTTGAAGACGTATCTCGTTAAAAACTGGCTTTCTAACAAGCGCCACCAATTGAAACCATGGAAAAGGATGTGTCAAAATGTAATCGAGCAATCTTTTTCGCATACAAACTGTGTTTGGCATGAAAATCCTGGAAACAAATCAACATGAAAAACTAATGTCATGCAGATTTGGCTTAGATGTCAAACAGTATGCTCACTAAGATGGCTGTCTGATGAACACAGAATTGAAATTTGGTGACATACCATTATGGTGGTGGTTGACTGAATGGGGTTTTTACGGGAAATCTCATTTTTGTCAGAAATGTGGAGTAGAAATGTAAGCAAATCCTTAGAATTTGCACTGTTAGAGCATCAAAATTATTTGCTGATGGGTTTTGTTTTCATTCTTTGCTCTTGGCAACTGATTTGGAGTTTGAGAATCAAAAATTGAACAGCGTTTATTATTCAATACCAAGGAGTATGATATGCCTCACCCATATTGACATAATTTGCCTAATGAATACATTGTGATGAATAGGTCTGTCCCAATTGGAGTGCTGGTCAAAAAACAAGTTTCATAACATGGTAGGGCTGACTGGTGCTTTGAAATTTAATTGGCTTCTGCCAGTGTTCATAGACAACAACTGCAAGGCCTTGGGCCATGAGTCAAACAACCTCTTTGAATAGACACAAAGGGGTCAGATTGAACTTGTCTTACCGTATTCGCCGTAATAACCGCCCAGGGAGCTTAGAAAAGTTCGGTTCAGGGGGAGGGGCGCTTATTATAACCCAAGACGATTGAAACCCGGTCTCTGAAACGAGTGAAATCGGAAGCTAAGATTCATCAAATTTACGCTCTGTGATGTATATGTAAACTATGAAAGATTTCAACAAAACTGTGGTGCATTGCTATCAAACTTTGCTGCTAAATTACGGTCATTTTACAGAAAATTGTGCTGAAATCCCAGGGCGAAAACTGGCTGACTGACTGCCTCGAAATCGCCGTCTTCGATATGGCGACTTCAATGCTTGAATAAAAATGGTTTCGACTCGAGCAAATTACCTGAAATCCTCATTAAGTTTTATAAGTAGCGTCTCTAAGATTTTTTAAGTTCCTGTGGAGTCTGGATTAACGGCAGGTTTAAGTACAAATCTGTGCAACATCGTGCCATCTACATGTATGATCGGCAACACAGCGAGAAAAATGTCTGGACGAACACACATGTTGTTGTCACATGACGTTTGTTTTGAAGTTCGTCTGTGAGTAAGTGAGCGCGTGCGTGTCACCAGAGTTCATTTGCCAAAGCACAGGCCAGAGCCACGTAATCTAACTAGCTACATGTGTCTAAAGAAATTTGCACAACCTGTAGGCCTAAACCAGAGTGTGTTTCATCCAACACTTGCCGGTCTCGTGCTTAAAGCTTTCGACATTTTTCTCGGTAAGGCCCATATTAGTCGCCGTGTAGCTGGATGCGTACGTAACTATCTGACAGTTATTTTTCGGTGTAAGGGTGTGTAAGCATTCACTGTCAGTTGTCATTTTATCGGATATTGGGCTTAAAAACATCAATTATAATGGTTAAGCAAACAATCCATCTCAAAAATAACGCAAACATGTTTTATAGTAGGCCTATTAGAAATTGTCGGAAATTAGTGCCAATATTCATTTCTTATTGATGCTATGCTACCCGTTTCATGAATGGATAGTTCCCGACTAATGTCTTTGATGACAGGTTCATGTATGTAGTGCGCGCTTCCTCGCCATGCGCGTTTAACACCGAGTTATTTTTATTCATGAGACAGTCGATGTGTCTACTGAAAGGTCAGACCATAGTGGGACATGGTCGTCGCAAGAGCGTAGCAACGCTGTTGCATTCTTTTTGAAACACTGCGTTACTTTGAAGTGTAAAGTCACGACTAAATACAAACGTAGCAGTGCCGCTGGTGGTCTAGTAGATCCGTGCAAAAAATTTTTGATAAATTGAAGACGTTACTGTAGCCGTGTTTTAGGACTGTAGGTACGTCATTGTTCGCATGTACACGTTCATGGACTGGGCGCTTATTTCAGCAAAGTCTGAAAACGCGTCGGGGGGCGCTTATAGGGGCATCGGCGGTTATTAGGGCGAATACGGTATTCATAGTCAAGGGAGGGCCTTTTAGTTGTCTTTGAACATTGGCAGAGCCTGACGACATATCTGCAGGAACCACTCAATTATCAATACCCAGAAATCAGGCAGCTCCGTTGGGAAAACTATTTTAAAGTAAATTCTAGATTTTAGGATTTGTATTTTTTTCGCATCCGCTTCAGTTATGTTATAGCAGAGACACCAAGGGACATAGTAAATGCATTTAACAACTTCATATGTTTACATTGGGTATAACACCAGTGTTATTTTAACACCATACTGGAACTGACTTATCCTTGTCTAGTGTAATTCTGTGAACTTTAGATTTATATTATTTAACCATTAAATTGACATTCTTTGTAATCAGTGGTGGCACTGTTGTTTTCAGAATGTGTTAATTGTTGAAGACATCATCGATACTGGTAACACCATGATCAAGTTATTGAAAATAGTTGAGAGTTATAAGCCCAAGTCAGTCAAGGTAGCCAGCTTGTTGGTGAAGCGAAAGAGTGATCGGCGTAGTGACTACAGACCTGATTGTGAGTTGCATTGTTACATGGCACACACACGAGTGTGGGTGTAGGTTGTAGTCATCATCAGTAGGTGACTCACTGTCTGCACATCTCAATTCCCTGGGAGGATCTATCGCAAATTTGCCGGGTCTGTTCCTATGAATATGGCAACAGATGAGGATGTCTTCGGCATCTTCGCAGAACTTCACATTTATGTATTATCAGGGCTTGGAATTTTCCGTGGAAACGCGGATTTCCGCTTTTTTCAAATGTGCTTTCCGCTTTTTTTATAATATTTCCGCGTAAAAAAATCGGATTTGATATGAAATTTCCGCGGCAAATTCCTTTCTTACCGCGGCGTTGCAGACGACGTTCACCTCGAAAAGCGGAAGTTGCTCTTTATGTTTCGGAGGAACGTAAATTGTCAACATTGCCGGGGCATCTGGGACAGCATGGTGGGATTTTCAATGGTGTCTCGTGTTATTGTTAAGCGCGGCGACAAATACTACCGCTCTGCAGCCAAAAATGTGTGGGTTGGGAGTGGACGGGCGAGCTAAAAGGACGCAGATGCATGCTACTGATGGTGGTAACGTTTTTTTTAGTCCTCCCGATTTTTGTCGGGGAAAGGTTCACATTGACCATTTCAAGGCTGGTTATCGGGCATGATTTGGGCCGTAAAAGTTTCAAAGTTTCCCCGTTTTTTGTCATTGGTCATTCCAAGCCCTGTATTATGGAGGGGTAAATTTTTTGATATGGGCTGTTTAGGAGCTATATCAGTATTTTCAAGTCCCTTTTTGCATTATCCTTTTTGTCTACAAAACTGCTCTTTATGTTTTGGAGGAACGTAAATTGTCAACATTGCCGGGGCATCTAGGATAGCGTGGTGGGATTTTCAATGGCGTCACGTGTGATTGTAAACCGCAGTGACAAATACTACGGCTCTGCAGCCAAAAATGTGTGGGGGTGGGAGTGGACGGTCGAGCTAAGAAGATGCAGACGCATGCTACTGATGGTGGTAACGTTTTTTTTCTTAGTCCTCCCGATTTTTGTTGGCGAAAGGTTCACACCAGCTATTTCAAGGCTCGGTAGCGCGCATAGTTTGGGCTGTACGTTCCACGTCTTTTGTCATTGGTCATTCCAAGCCCTGAAGTTAGCAGTATGTACCGTTGTGCCTCCTAGTGGTGATTTTGTTTTATTACGCAGCTATATCTCCTAACCATTTCCAGTATCCTTGGGAAATTTGGCTAGTGCTTTCGAAAAATTGTCTCAATAGCTGGCCATGGACCTAACTACAATGTTGCCCCCTTGTGACAATTTTAGGTTTTTCCAATTGCTAGTTTTTCATGACATTTGGCTGATAGATTTCGAATAAGGGTCTTTTTATTTTGGAATTTGATTGGTGTATCTGTGTCACCTAGCAGCCATTTTTATTATTTTCCAGTATTTTGTCGTCCCCGTCTGTATGCACTAAACCGCCTGTAGTGTCACTATAAAAATTGGCTGATGTGTTCCTACTAATAGTGGTGTGACCGGTGTTGCTTTTCGGATTGGTCTGACTGATGTGGCGCCCCTTAGTGGCATTTTTACACCTGTGGCTACATCTCTTGCAAGGTGTTTGTGAAATTTGGCAAGTGGATTCCATTTCGTATAAGCTTGACAACAGATAGACTGATCTGACTACTGCTGTGCCCTCTAGTGGTAATTTGACTTTTTTACGTTTGCTTCTGCATCTTTAGAATTCCTTGGCGTATTTTAAAGACATAGTTTCACACCAAAACAACTGCTTTTCAAAACAAATAATAGCACTGCGTGAATCTGTTGCACAGGGCAGTTCTTGTCCACACAGCTTGTGAATCTGTTGCACAGGGCAGTTCTTGTCCACACAGCTTGGTTAAAAAGAAAATCCCAGCAGTAATGACCTTTTCCAGTGGAGTCAATTCTGGGAACAGGCATATGTGGTTACATAACCGTCTGTGATGTCAGATCAGGAAGACAGCTGTGTATTGCAATGGCTACAAGCAGTCAACCTTCCAAAATTTTGCTTGCTTAATTCGATAATTCCTTTCAACTCCATTTGTCGGCATAATTAAATTGTTTGTCGCCAAGGAGATGTAAAGATCAGAGTGTATCGCAGATAATCAAGCCTATTACAAAATATTGCAGTTTTCATTTTTTCATTTTCAGCAGTGAGTAAAAGGGGTGTCACCTTTTAATTTAACCACGTATATAATTGAAATTTGAGTGGAGGTGGCAATCTCAATGACAGAATTACAAGAACATGTGAAATGGAAGTATTCTGATTTTTAAACTCATGCGTTAATCTATTGAGATAATACTAAAACCAAGGCATCAAGAAATATTACCTGAAGATACCAGTGAACATATTATTTCAGCCATTCATTACGGCAAGTTAATTCTATCATGCTTTGGTCACTGAGTCAACGAACAAATCAGAGGACGATTATGATTTAATCCACAGTTCAAATTAAAATCAAGTGCTTTCAGTCGGAATTATATATTTGGTTTCTACTGTGAAGGACTTTCAAGGTAGTTGAAGGTTACCGCTACTGTATATAAGTCACAACTGAAATAATCTCAGTACAGTAAAGTTTATAATTATGTGAGTCAATATGATCTAATCTTTTACAAAAATAAGTAACTTAGAATGCACAGTATTTTAGAACATTTACGCATCACAAACGTTTATCCAACAATAAGACAAATTTACATATGAAAATGAATATGCCTAACTATTACCATGGCGACAGGTATTTCCTAGATTTAGAATTCGACATGCATGATTTGAAAGACTAAGGAGTTGCATGGAAAAAGGATTGGAGGCTGGAAGCTTCACAATCCAACATGGCTGATTACTCTAATTAAGAGCCTTTACATTTTGGGCCTTGATGAATTAAGAACGTAAAAAGTTACAACGCATGTACTGAAAGAATGATTCATAAGTAAAATTTAGAAAAACATGAATTATGTTGTGACACATAATCAAACCTTGAAGCGTAATTGACTTTCAAAGAAAAAACGATTTCTAAACTTTTTCAACTATTTTTAAGCCGAGTGTATGGTCAACTGAATGGAATATTCAAACTGCAATAATTAGAATATTTCTTATATTTTTTGCGCACAAACAGAAACATTGTGCAAAGTTGCTTTTTTGTAGCAGCTTTCATCAAAAATGTATCAAAGTTAAAACTTCACCAAGTATAAAATAGCCGATTGAACATGCCCTTCAATTCAGCAGAAGTCGCCATGTTGTCGGTGCCGCCGGAAATGAGACTTAAGTCCAACGGGAATTGTGAGCATTTTTATCACTCAATAAGTAACATTTGCTTGGCTGAAATCAAGTGAAAACTATTGAATCGCTCAGAATTGTAGGTATAGATCTTTCTCACTAAATTTCATCGTAAATTATTGGTGAAAATAAATTATGCACGGTTTTAAACTCGTAACGAATGTCGCTGTTGTCCAAGATGGCCAACCAGATCCAAACAAATGACCCAAATTTCGCCACCCAAATTGCAATAAATGTGCACTGCTTAACACGATTTTGATAATTTTTCAATTTTTATTGAGTAGGATGCATTATCTTTCCAATTATATTGAAGTGTTTTTGCAAATCGAAAAAAAAAATCGGTTGGACAGCCCTACTCCTACTGTCCAGCTAGCTATCAACTAGGCTCAAATTCAATGGATTGCAATGACAGGTAACAAGCATCAAGCTATTCAGCACATCCACTTACAAACACCTGTATGTTGCAAAAACTGTAATTCAAAAGAAAAGTAATCTACTGGCTACTTCTAGCACTAATCCTGTCCGACATTGTCCGTCGATGCTATCCGCCATTTTGAATGTTAGGTTGTTAATACTAGCTCAAGGCCCACTAGCTTCTGGAAAGCGACGGCATGTACCGTTTTGAATACTCTCTAAAAGTTCACTCATCCTAGTTTACAACCATACTCGGATCACAGGCTGTCGTTCTAGAAGCAGTCCATAGAAATATGTTCTCTTGTACATACTACCGAATACGGCGACGCTCCACTCGTGGACATCTCAAAGTATTCTCACCTGCGACGCAGTCTTGGATCAGTGGGAAAGTTGTGCAAAGATACTCCAACCCTTGGCGTATTGCCACAGTCTCCAACTACACAATGGTCAGGCATTCTTCTTCAAATATTTACTCCAGTTTAAATCTAAAGATCCATCTACATTTGAAACAAGTACTCCTCTTGGCACACAGCAATGGACACTGGGTACACATTCAGGCTGACTGGAGTCTTCAGTGATCAGGTCATGTCCCTACTAACTACTGTAAAATGTTTATGGCAACACAAAACCATGGGCATATGTGTCACATTTCAGAGAATTAATGGGCAGAATTTGCATAATAAACCAATTCTAACAAACACAAAGATTCCATTTGT
This sequence comes from Phoronis australis, assembly GCA_002633005.1. Taxonomy (NCBI): domain Eukaryota; kingdom Metazoa; phylum Phoronida; family Phoronidae; genus Phoronis; species Phoronis australis. Next base: position 38,973 of record NMRA01000817.1, read on the forward strand.
GCCAGATAGTCCTAGCCAAGAGTACGAACCTATGGCCAGACTCGGCAGTGATGGGGTCAGGAATTCCTGATGTGTTCCTGATATGACGTGTTTTCGAAGATAGCCGAAGTTCAAAATTTTCTGTTCTCAAAATTTTGTGGGGAAGTGGGAGCGTGTTTTAAACGAATAATAGAAGAATATGGGGTATGAAATAAAAATAAATGTGGTTTATAAGCAAACTTAACAGTCAACACGTGTATACACATTAACTACAACTAAATAGCTGTGAACCAATCTCTTTAATGAATTATGTGTGGCAAATTATTTTCTTTGCTAGCTCATTTGTGGCTTAATTTTGTATCAGGGAGTTGCTGAGAGAGTTTATCAACCATTTTGTTTTGATGTCAAGTCTGACTACTAGTCAGTCGGCCATTGTTACGTGTTTTATGGTGTGAGTTTTGGTTTTAGATGCTAGTTCTATCCCTATGATTTGAGCTTCCGAAACATTGTTTTCTTTGCATGCATCTACTTATCATTAGGTATCTTTGTAATTATTAACTAGTCAAAAATCAATGAATTTCATGGCCAATTCATTTTATGCTAGAATGCTCACTCAGTTTGATATTGCTAGGCCTGTTTTACGGAGAAAGAATATAATCTGATGCTAACAATTCTTTTATTTCCAGATACAGGATTCGAGATTCCAGACAAATTTGTTGTGGGTTATGCTCTAGACTACAACGAATACTTCCGAGATCTCAGTGTAAGTGATCCACTCCATCTTGTCATGCTCATGTGTTTAAAGTAGCTATAAACCAGTGTTCTGTCGCAGACAATGACAGTGCAGACGGCGTACCACTTACTCCTCACTCAGATGAGAAGCAAGGAACTGACACTTTGTTATTCTTCAAGACCATGCTTGATGAATACAGTGACATGCCATCTTCAGTCAAGTTGTAGAGGCTGGACTCTGGCAACAACCTGCCATTAGTTGTGTCTAAGCCCAGAAATCAGATTTATTTTGACAAGTGCACACTTCGAGACTCCGTTGTAGTGTTATAAATCAAAAGTTTTTTCTGACAACTTTCTTGGTATTTATTTTCTTTGCATTAATTTTGAAACTTTAGATGTTGATTATATCATAGATTAAAAACTCCACGATGCATCTTGTTGAACATCGCTGATGGCATGCTTGTCCTGTGTGCAGAATCTACAAGTAGTGGACACTGTACTTGTCATTGACATTTATCCAGTTTTTGGTTAATAAATAGAACTTTGGCAAATTTTTGAGTTGCCAGAGGTCACAGGGTTAAATTGGCGTAAAAGTTGCATCTCACTTTGTTATTTTGGTGTTGCATTTGCCATGTGACCTTGGAACAAAATGTAAAAAGACATGTTCAATGTTTTGGCAATTCCTGAGAAAAATCAGCAATGTGAAAATGGTGGCTCAGTAGAATAAGGGGAATATTTCTTATATTTAAACTCATCTTTCATCACAAAAACCAATTTTTGATGGATACCATTTCCTATTATCAAATTGTTCAGTAGCAAATTTAGAAATGTTTTGAGGGCATTGAAAAAACTAATGGTTGACAAGCTTCTGCGGAATGATTTAGTGACTGTTTTGAAGACTAATAACTGCTGCCACCTTTTGGCTCAATTGCTAGACTCTACTAGCTGGCTCATCATGTTGTGTCATGTGATACACCAAGCATGGTCTCTAGTAATAACCAACTGTCAATAACTTACAAAACCCAGAAATCATTTCTCACCTAAGTGAAGAATATGTTGTGATCAGTCTTGTTCCCGTAGGTCATTCAAATCAAAAGTCTGTTTCTTGGGTAGAGTGCGGGTATAAACAACTAAGACATGTAGATGGTTGAATTTTCTGTAAATGTTAAAAAGTTGGTCCAATGTTACACTATTTTACATTACATATCAAGGTTTAACGTTGTTCAGTAATGTGGAGCGATGCAGAAGTTTGACGTGAGCAAATATGGTGTGTGTTGCACGTGTCATTTGATGTGAATCTGTCATGTGGTATAAACCTTTGTCATTTGTGAATTTTTGTCGTTTCAGCATATATGTGTTATCAATGAAAATGGCAAAAAGAAGTATGCACCGTCAAGTTCCTTACAAGAAGTACGCTAAAGACCGTGAGAACTTTGCTTCCTAACAGAGGATACAAGTGTTTGATAATTGGGGGTGCTTCTAACATGCCTAGTCTATCCAGTAAATTAGTAACAATCCAGTGAATTATTTAACTAACATTTTTTTTTCTGTCTTCTTTTGAGATTGTGTATCACAATTCTCACAATCATTTCTAGTATTTGAATGGTGCACAGTGATTCAGAGAATGGCATTTGAAATGTTCTTCACTGCTGATGAGGCAGTTGGTATCTACTTTCCTTGTGGCCACATGAGGGTGCAGTTTGTATGAGACTATGTATTAATAGGTGGCCGCACTGCAGATCATGATTCTTTGGTAAATACTGGCACCTCTAAATGAGTGGAATGTAACTATGATGAAACTGAAACTCATTTAATATGCTGTCAAAGTTTTGCCATTTAATTGTCGGGAATAGGTATGACTCTTCAGTAAGATGGAATAAACACTGAACACCAATCAAATATATTTAGTTGTTTATCTACTTTACATGCTCTACTTATTTACGTGTAAGTGTGCATGTGAAGATGGTGCCTGTACATCTGGTACTGGTCTCTCAATCGAACACTTTAATAGTCTTCATGAAAGTGTTAGTCTACTCGTATTTCCACACAGTTCCACCATGCTCCTTCCTCCTTGGTGCAATTTTAATATTTTGTGTCCATATTTGAGATCCCTGTTAATGTGCGAAAAACTAAGAAGAATCCTACTAAAATTGATGTATGTCTTTCTTTTGATGGTAACGTGATAGACATTGATATTTGAACAATATTGACTACAACAGCCTGTTACTACTCCCCCTAGTGGCGGTTTTAACATTTTTGAGTTTGCTTCAATATCTCCCAAGTTTGATGAGGAGTAGTCTTATTTTGGCAAGTATTTTAAACCTTTTAAGCTGCATTCCGCCCTGTTCAGCTGACTCACTACAAATGTGGAATCAACTAGACCTTTTACTTTTCATGAAATTCGTCTCCTAATGTGATAGGATTCTATTTTCGCTAAAATAAGGACATCGAATGGAAACGCTTCGGAGGTTAGGTTGGCCAACTTTGAAATTGTAAATGGCAAGTGGCGCTTGTACACTTCACTAGTGACTTGAGTAGGCAACCTAAGTGGAATCCTATCATGGCAAGGAGTATTATTGGACCGATTTTTTAGGAGGAAAAACCAATAATAAGTTTGGTTTTGGTTTTAACCCTCAGATAAACATGGCGAAATGTAGTGTTCAAATATTACTCACTATGAGAGAGCACAGCACTTCCTATTCTTGGACTGTATCGACTAGTGTTGGAGAAACACTTAACTCTTTGGATGATCACGGTGGGCGTTGATTAACGTTCGATCTGTTTTGCACCTTTTGGCTCTATTTACACCATATAAGAAGGTAACTACTGTGCAAGATAAAAAATCACTAATTGAATACTTGAGATCTTATTTAGCCAAGCTTTTTTGGATTACCTCAAAAACTGTTCTGAAATTCTGGTCTGTCTTACAGTAAAGTTATCTCCCCTTTCAATCATATTTGCCAGTGGTTTAGGCAGTTTGAACCTTCTTCAGGAGGAACTTGTTCACCTGAGGCTTCAACCCTGGTCCCGGATTCCAAGGGCATGGGAAACTAGCACTAGGTTTGTACTTTGTGCGTGTTTTGTTTCCATACGATTGTGTGAGTCGACTGTACTTGATCATTGCTTCCTCGTCTATCTGAGTGTAATACGCGGCCCGTATACTCTCCTTACTTATCATAACTCTTCGCCCTATGTCTAAATCGGGGCCATGGATGTTTTCCCCAAGTCTATAGTGTTCTAGTTTCAGTCTCACCCTGTTGGTGGCGCTAGTAGTGAGTTGCATGTAGCCGGGCACAGATTTCTTTTCCTCCACCGGACTAAATGCATGCCTCCTGCGTTTACCGTGTGGTGAATATTTGTTGCCTTGGGCCGAACCAATGGGGCTATCTAAGCTTCCTACGCTGTCGAGGTAATAGTAAATGCCGTCGAGAGGTGGCGCTTCGTACACGAAACTCAGACGCCCAGATTTCGTCGGCTTATGACGGACGATTTCGCGGTATATGTCTTTCAGCGAACGTGTCAGATACATACTACAGCTACGATTGCATTTTTCGGACATCACTGTCTTCATTAAATAACGGATGAATGCATGTTACTTACGAGCTGTAGATGGAAAGCAAACCTACACTTCGTGAATTGTGGGTTGAGTGAGACTAAACAGTTCACTTGAGAGTGACAGAGACTTATCTGCTAACGACTCGTGACAAATGTAGATTTACTGCATAAATATATACAAAAAAATAATTGAGATTTTTCTGTTTTGCGTGAAGCCTTTTTGTGAAACAATTTTCGCGAGTATAAAACCAATAAGCCTTGGTTTCTCTCATAGCTGGTCAGCTATAGTGCTAAACATCTCGGTACGACGTGACAGAGGAAACCACGGATGAAAGTGTATTGCATGCGCGCACCTAGGAGGGGGGTGGGCGGGGGGCTCGAATGGAGAAGTGGGCAAAAAGGTCCGCCTCTGAGAGACAAAAATTACGAGAAAAAGGGTCCACTAAACAAGCGCAATCACGCAATTCCCAGTGGTGTTCTGTTTTTTTTTTAATTTTATTTTTTTAGTCCGACCGCTCTTATGATAGCAAAAGGTCCACAACGTCAGGAATTCGAGCCCCTCCATATTGAGGGCTGGGTGCGCTCATGTATTGAATGCGGTATTGTTTCCAAGAATGATGAGCTTTGCTGACTGATCATGGGCGGAGCAGCACTGGGCGGGGCCCCTCTGTGGTACACTGCCCATAGCCCGGCCATGGGCGCTGGAGCACTGAAAAAAGTGGGGAAGGCTACAGCCCCCTCAGCCATCTATGGTGCGCCGCTCATGCTGATCCATTTGTTTTCGAAGATACTTGCAATGTTATTCGTTCACTATTTCTAGCAATCTTCCGAGATCACTCACTAAAAGAAACATTCCTGATCCCTACATTCATGTATGTCGTTGTCAAATGTCAAAAGACGGAATGAATTTCGGTTGAAATATACCGTTACCTCGTTGAAAATCCTTAACACACTCGCTGCCAAATCCCGTGCCTAGAGAAGTCGTGGGCCGCCATTATATTGCTGTTGTAATTTGCTGTGGGAATTAATGGAGCTACCAGGATCCTAATTATTTTTTTAAATTTTCTGTTCTGCTTTTCAGTACTCAGTACGAGCTCCAGGTGGCGATATGTGCTGCCAGTCATGCGCATTGTGGATGACTGTGCGATCTCATTTAGCATTTGATGCCATAAGCATTAATTAAGTGCGAGTACATGTATCAATTGGAGGGGAAATTGAAAGCGGGTGTTTGATCTTGAATTTTTGCTCAAATGTAGGAATAGGTTCAAACCAGCGGTGTAGTGGGGCGTTGATGTAACATACCAACCTGTTTGTGTTAACATAGCGTCTACTCCCCGTAACGCAGTCTTGATACACTTGTGTTCAAAGAACTGCAGGGCTGCCTAAAGTCTAATGTTGTATGGATGCGTTGATATAGACACCCGTGTTTTTCGTTAACAAACCGAGTTTATGGAGCATTTTAAATGTCTTTACTGATGTACACAGCATTGGTTCTCCTGCGTTTTCAAACTGAACCAAAATTCGTCCGTACGTGTACAGTGAGTTTATTAGTAAATTTTGGTCTGACGGAAAATCCACCTTTGTGCCAAACTGAGTGTCCAGGAAAAACATTTTGAAATTATTACGTAGCTGTATAAGGACATGACGCAACTGAATTAAGGGAAATATTGAGAAACTGGAATTTGTTGAATATGTTTTACTGGAATATATTCACTAAAGTCTCGCTCATGGAAAAGTTTGGAAGCCCTAATCAAGCAGCAGGTGTTGGAGGAAAATTGCAGTTGGCGAAATATTTCATAATCAGTATTTGCACGACGCCTCTCGTAAAATTTACAGTAATGCATGATTGAGGCGAAAGAATTTGGAAATTCAGACTCTGGCAACGAGACAATGCCAATTTTGATTAATCGTTATTGATATTTGTTGAATAAAATAGGTCGTTGGTTGTCCGGCTGAGATAGGCGCTTTAAACGGCACATCACTACAAAGTTAAGCGTCCATAGCAGTCCTAGCACGCTCAGTATGTAATCAGGGTAAACTATAAGTGTCCATATAATGTAGTGGCTATAGTAGATTTACATGTAATGTAGTGGCTATAGTAGGTTTACATATAATATCGTAGCTATAGTAGATTTACATTTGATATGGTGGCTATAGTAGATTTACATGTAATATAATGGCTGTAGTAGATTTACATGTAATATAGTGGCTATAGTAGATTTACATATAATATAGTAGCTATAGTAGATTTACATTTGATATAGTGGCTATAGTAGATTTACATATAATATAGTGGCTATAGTAGATTTACATTTGATATAGTGGCTATAGTAGATGTACATGTAATATAGTGGCTATAACAGATTTACATTTGATGTAGTGGCTATGTGTAATATAGTGGCTATAGTATATTGACTATAGTAGATTTACGTGTAATATAGTGGCTATAGTAGATTTACATGTAATATATTGATTATAGTAGATTTACGTGTAATATAGTGGCTATAGTAGATTTACATATAATATAGTAGCTATAGTAGATTTACATGTAATATAGTAGCTATATTAGATTTACATTTGACTTAGTGGCTATAGTAGATATACATTTGATATAGTGGCTGTAGTAAATTTACATATAATATAGTAGCTATATTAGATTTACATTTGATGTAGTGGCTATAGTAGATTTACGTGTAATATAATGGCTATAGTAGATTTACGTGTAATATAGTGGCTATGGTAGATTTACATGTAATATAGTGGCTATAGTAGATTTACATTTGATATAGTGGCTATAGTAGATTTACACGTAATACAGTGGCTATAGTAGATTTACACGTAATATATTGGCTATAGTAGATTTACATGTAATATAGTGGCTATAGTAGATTTACATTTGATATAGTGGCTATAGTAGATTTACATGTAATATAATGGCTATAGTAGATTTACACGTAATATATTGGCTATAGTAGATTTACATGTAATATAGTGGCTATAGTAGATTTACATTTGATATAGTGGCTATAGTAGATTTACATGTAATATAATGGCTATAGTAGATTTACATATAATATTGTGGCTAAAGTACTGTAGATTTTCCCGTGCTATTTTACCTTTCTGTTTACATGGCTTTGGTTTCATTGTACTCTTAATCACGTAGTTGGAAGTCCGCGTCTGTAATTTAGTTGTTGCGCCTTTGGTCTGCTGTTTGTATGCATTTAGTTCAGTCTGTGTAAGGATTTTATTGTGTCATTCGTATCCTGTTCGTGTTGTCTTAGTGTCAATATCCCTTACTTATTTTGATACTTGTTATAGAAGCTCAGCATGTTTTTATACTTACTTTTTGCGTCATTATGTAATTTCTGTGTAGATGAAACTGGTTGCGAAAGAGATGACCTCGGAAGACAATTTACAGTGCAAACTACAGGTTGCATGTTTTGAGCTCAATGAAGGAGAACATTGACCTGTACTTAATGCATTGAGCTGTACTTATTACTGAGTTAAGGCTTTGATATCCTTCGCAGTGGCGACGTTGAATCGAATCCTGGCCCCTTGGCACCCCAGTGGCGGATTTAAGGGGAGACAAGATTCCATTTGGCAGTACGGGGGTACGAATGTCTGCCGTGCAAAATCTTGGCTAATACTCTGCCCTGGCACCCCAAACTCAAAATCCTGGATCCGCCCCTACGCCCTGTGGTGTGTTTAGTATTTTATTCTCAAACGTAACAACCGATAGCTTTCTACTATTTGATATTTTTAAGAAATTTGTTCTTGCCAATATCTAAAAACATTTTACTCTTTGTGAAGCCGGTTACTTGCTGTCCGAACAAATTCAACCAGACTGTGTGAGTCCCGAATGCTTTATTGTGTATCACACTTATGAAGACCGAGGTCTTCTTGTATATATATTCATAATGGATTTGAAATATCGAATGACATAATCAGCCGTGAGCTATGTAATTGCTGGGTTAAACTTAGCCTCAACCACATACCAATGTGTATTGAATTTTTATAGGTCTTCATCGCAGACCTTTAGTTTATCCCAACATGTTTCTGATAATAATTTCGGTGTTCCCAATTTGATAAACGGCGACTTTAATGCCCATATTCTTGGTTCACTGGGGATATTGACAATCAAGCAGGTATTGAGCTTTTTTATGTTTTTGTACCCAATCATTCAGTGACATTTGTTACGACGTGTGTTCTGTTCTCTACATTGAAGTTGTGTCGCCTATGGGAAACTAGTTTGTGTGATACCATCTTGTGCACTGATGTCATCCTCTTGAATAACCCAAAATTTGTGGAAATATGATCATGGTGACTGAAAAAACTTACTTCTGATTTGGTCGATTAGTGAATTGTGATGCAGTTTTGATTTTGGTGGCATTGATTAGATTGGGGATTTGTTTTTAATAACTTCAATGGCATACCTATGAAGTAAAGGGAAATTAAACAAAAATTAAATCTTGGTTTTATTGTAACCTGAATTAAAGCAGAAACGTTAGCGGTGTTGAGCGTTTAAATTGTCAAGTAGCCCAGTCCGGAGATATACATGTAAAGACCAGTCGCTTGTCGAAAATCTGATATCATCTGCCTAATGTGGTAATCGCATATCCAGTTTGCAAATTATTAACCGAAAAATCTCAGGACTACCGCAAACTCATTAAGATTATTCTTGGTCAATCCACTCATGATACATTACCTTACAAAAACTGAGTACTTCTGGTAATGGTGCCACTTCAAAATTAGATAAAGCTAATTTAGTATAAAATCATTTCATGTATAAAAAGCTTAGTGCAGTGAACCTGTTTTCACTAATTTCCGAGTCAATGGGTATTAGGGCTCACTTTTCAGTAAATGCAACTCAAACCCCTGCAAGTGAAATCTAAATACTTACGTCGAGGGTCATCAACCAGCATAAAGAGTAAAATGTTTAAATTGCTGGCAAATTCATTTACTATTCCAGTAACTACATTATGTAATTCATTTTGGCGTTTTCCAACTAGATGGAAACGTGGGTTGGTGATACCTCTGCATAAAAAGGACTTGACGGCTGTAGTGTCTAATTATCCCATCAATACTCATTGACTCTACTCCCTGAAGTCTCAAAACTTCTTGAAAAAGTATTTCCCCGTGTATATGATAATAACAACTAAAACTTGTATGCTGCTCAGTTTGGTTTTGTTTATCTAGTAAAGTCATCACGTCACATTTGATTGAAATTATCCCAGCGTCTCCACTGAGAATCTCGGGTATCAGTGTTCTGGCTGTTTTTTTTTTTGGATTTTTGGGCTGCGTTTGATATGGTGCTTCATGATCTGTTATTATAGCTTCTTAAATAAGGAATTGGTGCAACTGTGCACGGTGTGCTTCTAAATAGTCCTATAGGGGGCGTTTGGACGGTGTATATGCTGATGAAACGCCAACAGTGTATGTTGATGCTGTCACATCACAAGGCGGTGTACTGAACCCGTTGCCTTTTCTTATATTTATTTATTAACTGCCTTACAGACTGTTTATCCTGACGACACGCCTATTTTCATTTCTTATCCAAAAGACAAATTCGAAAACTTTAGTTTCCTTCAAATGTGGCTTGATTTGTTGTGTGATTGGGCAACCAAATGTCGCATGGAGTTCTAAGCATCCAAAAGTTATGACATAACGTTCTCATTGATCCTCCACAGCATATTGACAAACCCCAAGACTGTATTTGTATGATTTTATTGATCGTCAAAGTAAACATCTCATGGGTGTTATGCGGGTATGTTAAAAAATCAAAATCTTCTCAATTCCGGCATTTACATGTTGAAAACTTTCTATGTATAATTCTAGTTGCTATTTAGAATTGATTTATTATTTGTTTATTCTACCTTATTTCAACTCTGCGGATTTTTATACCAACGCAACTTTGACTTCACTCTGTAAACTTAGAAGAGTTCAGGTGCTAGTTACCCTTTCCGCATCAGAGGCTGTCAAGGGTTCTAGTGCAATTAGAGTCTTAGGAATTCTTAATTGGAATTCGCTCCCTCTGTTAACAAAACAGTAATTAATTATAGATTAATATCAACTTATCCATGAATTAATAATTTGTCTAATTAAGCTATTTTCATTTAAAATCACGTACATACTGATACGTTTAGGCGCTTAAGTTCTTCACCACTGGTTCAAACTTGGATTTCGCAAAAAGCCCTCGGGTAAGCAGTGACGTACTCCAGTCACGTGATCGTACGTCTGGAGTTCGTAGTAAGTAGAACAGATATTGTCAAAAATAATTTAGGGTTGTGGTTTGAAATTTAGATGCCGAGTCCTGGTCAGGGTAATTGATCAAAATTATACAAAGCTGATTGCGAATCGATCCGTATCACTGTGTGAAAAGCACCCCACAAACTGTTGCCTCGTTGGATATTTAGTTCGGCAGTGACAGGTCACGTTTCTAGTGGGCATCCAACTGACGGTGGATCTAACGACTCTTACCCTGATGTTTTCGGCGTGCTGCGGTTGTTTATTTCATTTTGCAGTCAACCGAACTTTTGATGCAGAGGTTTTTGTTGACGTCACATCAACTGTGACGAAAATTCACGAAGTACTTTCCTACAGAACGCCGGACGAATCTTTGTATATGTATGTTCAAATTTGGAAGAAGTGGAAAATGTTTGAAACGAAATTCCATGAATGGTCTGGGCATCGTTTTATGAAAAGCGGCTTTGAAACGTCTCTTTCGCTCTCATATCGTTGAACTGTTCTTGTTTTCCTGTGGAATTGTAATTATTAATTTAGCGAGGTTGTACAGTTGATTATTCGAGTAATTTGCAATGATATTTGACTTGCAATTACTACGCAATAATGGTTCTATGGCTGAAAAACACTTTTGTGCAGGATATGCTTTCTGAATTTATTAGCTTTAACCAGAACTTTAAAATAGTAAACTGTATTATATTTTCCCGATTCTTTTTAAAAGCTTTCAGTCAATTAGTGAAACTAAAATCCAGGCGGCGACTTCATCAGCTCTGACGTTCCTTGGACACTGTGTTTGTGAAAATGTCTGACACGTGTAGCAGTGCTGGTCACTGCATTGTGAAAAATCCCGCTTATCTTGAGTGTATGCGTGAGAAAAAACTGAGGCGAAGAGAGCTAAAGATCATTGCAGGAATGACCTCTAAGTTTTGGGAAAGAAATCTAGCGCTGTAATAGTGTGTACGAGGTGACTTCAACTTTTCCAGAAATCTCGAGACTTGAGACTTGGTCAAAAAATTGGTCTTTCGATCCACACATCTATTTCTGAAAAAAATATTAAATATCACTTGAGCAAAAGTTCGGTGTCTGACAATGAACACTATCACTCTAGTTACTGAGATAATTTTTATCTTATATTTGTAGACTATAATGCGCTCATACTTATTTTACTAAATCTATTTTCGGTAAGTTTAAAGTGGGAATGTAAGACCACAATTCTGCCTTAGATCTGTTATGTCACTTTGATTAGACTGACCCCTGTCGGGTAGGTTTGCATTCCTCTCCCGTCTTCCAGAAATAGCTTCACATTCACGCTTTCCCTTTCTTGATTTTAACCTTAAACCTACGATTCTTTTTGAAAGGCTTCTAATTTCTTGTAATGTTGGTAGTTATTATAATTACAAGGTTCTGGGATTTTGAAACCTTGTAATGAGCTGCCAAAATATGCACTTTTGTGAGCAAATGTTACGAAGCAGTGTTAATGAGGTCAGGCCAAAGTGACAAACTTCAAACCTGTATTAATAAAGTTATCGACGGTGAATCGTTCTGTTGAATTGACAACCAAAGAACTTCAGTTGGTGCCCGTTGTCATCTTGTGTTATTGAGATTGTGAAATCTGAATAGTGTAACATGAACAAGATGTTTATTTTTCAATCAAGTGGTGAGTATTGGCCGTTGTTGTGGTTTGTCAGCTTCAAATTTGAAAAATAAGAACAAAAACATCGACACTAGCAGAATTAGTTTCAGTGATTACGTGTATAATTTGAAACAACCTGTACCATGACTGAGATTTCTCACCGTTAATGGCCGAGAAAGTCGTACATGTATACGTGAGATACGGGAAAGCATCTGCGACAAACTTTCACAAGAGTTCAAAGAGGCAGTTTATTTTTTAGGGACAGTGTTTGTGTGACAATTAAGTCGTTAACAGTCATCTTTGAGTGCTACCCGACTACCAGTCATAGGTATTTATGTATGGATTTAGTGTTTCCGGTTCTAATGAAAGTCTATACCGGCCTATGATTTTATCTAAGCAATGAAATTTGTAAAGTCTTCGGAAATTTCCATCACATTTTGTAAGGCAACACCTTCGTGATCTTAATGCTTGAATGGTTGCTTATTTAATATAATAATATTTCATACTCGACTACTAATAGAGTAAGTGGTACCACTCATAGTTGAATTCAACCCGAGAACGACCCTGTGAGGGAGTAAAAAGGGGTCCATGTTGGATTCCTCTCTCCAACTTTTCTGCTAAGACTTGTGGGAAAAGTTTCACTTAAAATCTATAATCCAATAGATGTTCTGCCACTTGTATTATTGCACAGAAATCAGTTAAGCATCGCCACATTCCTACCTTTAATATCTGACGTGAAATGCATGGCATAAGATATGTGCATAATCCGTTTCAGCACGTCACTGCGGTCCTTCACAGTAAATTCCCGGGGTCGGCTCCCCTGTTTCTCAAAAAATTGCAAGCTGAATTTTCTCATTTCTGTTCATATGTGCGGTTCTTGAAATCTGATGAACTCTACCAGAAAACTTTAAAGTCTGCTTTCACGCAGCGTTGGCTGTTGCGCAGATAGTTTTGCGAGTGCTTGGCCATACGACTATAACTGAAGACTGCTGACGGAAATGCCACGTTCCTAACCTCATTCACAAAACGTCATTCATGTTTATTCATAGCAGTGCCTTTAGCTTAATTCATATGCTTTTCATACAGATATTTATTTTGTGATAAATAGTGCAACAATAGATTCATTGAGCTACCTGCATGTATTTGCTTAACATGAAATATGTACTGTTAATCCAATTTGCTGACTATGGGAAAATTTTGCGTATCCGGGGAGAACTTTTAGACTTATTTTAGTTGGCCTGTGTGTATTGTCATTCTAAGTGTGTCCCGATCAACTTCTGTTTACCTTTGCAACGTTCTGTTTTATTGCAATGTTCACTCTGGAATGATCATTTCGGTTTTATGGTAAATCGCCGTGCGTCACAATTTATTTCGAAGCACTGTTTAAAGCCGAAGCATATGTCGCAAAGACCTGAAACTGTAAAGTCGTATTGAACTCTGAAAGTAACTTTTCATAAATATATTCTTGGTGTTTTATCTCTCTGTATTACCTGTGAAGATTGTATTAAGACGAATTTACTCCTGATAAAGAGTTAGGCAGAAGTAATACGTTGTTCGTAGCATGTCGCATTCAATTGAGTTTTAACAATCTCGCTGGCAACACGATGAACCGATGATGTTTAATGAGGCTGATTTTCGCGCGAGATTGAAGACAAGCGATCCTCGATCGAACAAGACTCGTTCACTATTGTTGTTGCGTCGCTACTGAAATCTCGGCGATGAGACCACTGATCAATTATTAATGCGATTTATATTATTAGCCAATAATGATTTATTCTGTTTGGTTTCTGCGTCGGAGGGGAGTCACTCCGCATAATTAGCAGGGGTGTTGTTCAGCTGTAACGGGACGCAATCAGTTTAGGTCTTATATATACATATTTGGGACAGGATAGTCTTATTGAAAACAAAATAGCTTTGATGACAAATTACGTTATTAAATTATGTTTCTTTAAAAGTTAGAGTAATTTGGTGAAATCACCACTATCATTATTGCTCAGCTAAAGTAGTGTCGTGTCGTTTGATATACTCTTGTGGGTTTGGCGAATCTTTATTCTGTTTCAAAGCTTCACTGCCCCAGTAACAGGCAATGTAACCTGATGATGTATGATTAATAGGCTAAAACGACGTCTTACACCCCTGATTTCAGTATTTCTGTAATGTTTTGTTTTCTTACTTAAATGAGTTACGGGTCCTAAATGAGACAGGATAATTCATTAAATCTACCGTCAGTTACGTACTGTACAAGGATGTAAATCAGACCTACTATCGACCAGTGCTTGAAACTGAGTTACTTTCGAATGTGTTATGCGTCGTGTCTACACCGTCTGCACTTACAAAGTGCACCCCCGGAAATCTAGCGTGGAATGGTACCCTGGGTAATCCGTCTCTGGGACCAATGCTGTTAACCTATTCATTCCATGACTATTCTTCCAATACTAATTCTTATTCATAGTTAACTACAATCGACATAATAACTTGGCGCGGTTGTCCGGCAGCCTTTCACTCTTGCCGGCGACAGCAGCTGTGACGAACCTCATCGATACCCTGTAGATATTTCGCCGAACGCGAAAAAAATGTTCTGCAATCTGTTTGTTTGGATTTCTTTTTTATTCATTCGCTCCGTTTTCAAGCTGATTCAGCGAGCGTGGTGGATTGTGACTGGACTGAGTAAGCAACTAGCCGAAAACCAAACGGGAGGTTTCGAGCAATGTGCGCAAGTCTTGGACATTCGTTCTAGGCGTATCAACACGCTGAGTCGCGTAGCCACCCGGAAGCATTTCATCGCGACACATAGCCACTTTGAGCATCCGCATTGCATTTTGACTGACGAAGTTACCCTCTATAGCGTCTCCGAATATGAGGCTGTGTTCGTGCGTGCGGAAAAGGGTGTTTACGTGACCGATTCCGATCGCCACCCTTTCCTCAGTTTTGCTCAATTTAATCACGCGCGCCAGTTGATCATCATTCCCATCAAGCATTTCCATCGTCTTGCTAACGATCTTGGCGATCCGGCTCATCCCGTTATCCACATGGCTAACACCGGCCGTTGTGGCTCTACGCTGCTGTCACAGATGTTGGAGACGCTGCCTGGAGTCATCTCTTTTGCCGAGCCGTATGTCTTCTGTAACGTTCACTTCATGGAAGCTAGTGGCTCATTGGACCACGAACAGGCAAACTTATACGCCCGGAGCTGTTTGCGACTTCTGTGCAAATCGCAGAGAAAGGATACTACCACGTACTTTATTAAACAGCGCCCAAGTTCAGACTGTATCGAGTACATGACGGCGGCTTTGCCAGATGTAAAGCACATTTTCATGTACCGCGCTAATGCTCTCAACTGCGCAGTCTCTTATTGGAAATTCTATAGAACAATGGAAGTGGGTATGATGTACAGGATCAAGGAGTCGTGGTTCGTGAAGACCTTCTGTCCATCTCTTGCCAAATATATCTGCGAGACTCTGATGACGCTCAACTGTACCATCGTATGGTGGCGTAAGGAAGATAGTTACTCCGACCTTCCTTTTTTAGACATTCTATTTCTACGATATGCGCGCAAGTGCCAAATTTACGAATCACGTAGAAATAAGCACAATATCGGCGGTATTCGTTACGAAGACCTTATTCACAACACAGAAAACGCTTGCAGAGCGATTGCGGACCATTGTGGTCTTCCTGAAGAATTCGTTCGCCTTGCACCGGAAGCACTGAAGAAAGACTCTCAAGCAGGCACCATCATCAGTCGCAAACAACTGTCGAAGCTCGACTCGCCGATCGACGACATAACCATGGCGCGCCTGTCGGACATGTGTAACAAGTTTGGAATTCCATCTTTCGACAAAGAATGGTGTTTGCCTGGTACCATTACTGCGCCTTCTATGGCTAAACTGTCTTTGTAAATCTGGACGCATTTTGCACCTGACTTCAGATACTCGGTGAATCCCAATAGATGTCGCTGTTTTGATATTTGCGTGCACCCAGGGTGACATTTTTGTCTTAGATATGTTTTATTAGCGTGGTACTTTAGAAATTACTCGTACACACGTTTGTAGTTGTGACTGTGTGATTTAGTTGTTTCTTAATATATTGCTGTTACTGACGCAACGTATATGAGTTTTTTTTTTATTTTCGTTGTTTGAAAAGATATTCATTTACTATTTTTCGCCAATCACAGGAAGGACAAGGGTTTTTTTAGAGAGTCCTACTGCCATCCTGTGTTATGTCCATCACAACGAATGAATTATGCGACACGACTTTTAATCAGTCACTATGTGGTGAGACCGGCTCGACCGTGAATCGGCTCACCAAGAACTCTCAAACATCATGTCGTGGCAATCGACGACATGAGTCCACTCCAAGAGTACTTCAGCAAAAAGCCGTTTTAAGTTTAGACTATACGTACAAGGGAAGTGGCAGAAATGGAGCCCATAGCTACTATAAAATGCCATTTAGCATTGTTTTTGAAGCCTTAAATTACAAGATAACAGCATGACTTTTTCGAGTGAAATTGTCGCAGGCAGTTACTATGACTAACTTGTGGAGATAACTCTGACCAAATATCACTGAGTAAGATAATACAGGCTGATGTTGGCTTACAAAGAGAACTTATAACTGCGTAGATGACTAGTGTGGTGCTGTAAGAATTCAATGGTTCAGTCGTGAGTTGCGAAACGTTGACTGAGCATGCTATCCCGTTAAGCCAAGTTGAGTCGCGTTGATGGCGGGCTTAACAATTTGGTTTTACGGAGTTGATCTGTATTGATTAATTTTTTCCTAATGGGAAAGTTTATTACCGGTAAGCTCTTCTTCTTGGTAATCTCATGGGCTAACTTATTGATTGCTGTAATTAGATCAACAGCTTAATGTTAAAGGAAGTTACCACGTCTTGTAGAATACTTTATCACTGCGTGTTTGAGTTCAATCGCTTACCGGAAGTGTTATATATGATGGAGGTAACTGTTATCGTGTATCAGTAAGATAATATACGCTAGTGCTGACTTACGAAGTAAATGCGACTCAGTCGTGATCGAGACGGTCTTGCCACCTGGTAACTAAGGTCAATCTCGTTATGTTAATAAAAATGAAATGTACCTGCTGTATATAAAACATACTTCTCCCTCTCTCCCCCCTCCCTCCCTCCCTCCTCCGCTCCCTCCCTCCCTCCCT
>NMRA01000817.1:56316-76244 GCA_002633005.1 Phoronis australis
CTTCTCTCTCCCTTCGCCCCTCCCTCCCACCCTCCTCCTCTCTACCCCCTCAGTCCTGTTCACTCCGGATCGGACAGTGGGTACTGTACTCAGGATCAACATTTCTCCACCTCTTGACACCTACATGTAGGCATGCCACGTGGAACACAGTGAAAGCCTGTAGTGTCACTCCACAGACACACAAAAACAGCGATTGACATGAACAATGGCATTTTTGAACCAGAATGGCATCTTTATCGTCGTAAACGCAAAAGTTAAACTAACTCTCAAAGTTTAAGTTAAAGGGTGAAAAACCTCAATATTGAGTTAAATACTCACTTCATCAGCAAATTTTTCTTAATAATCATAAAGTTTTCTAAAATCCGGTTCATGTGAATTGAGGTCTTTTGAAAGAGCACCTTTTCGGGGACGCTGTGCAAGGGGTGCAATTTTCGCAAGTTCCCAATAAATGTTGGCATACGGCTACAACTTCTAAAAGCGCACGTAAATGCACTCACACTAGGGCGCGCTACTGAGCGAACTTAAGAATCATCACTGCATTGATGGGGTGCAACAGAGCATCAATTTCAAGCATGGTTTATTCTCATTGGATATTGCACAGGAGCCTATTTGCGATTATAGGCTCAGGTTCAAATGTAGGCTCATATATGGGTCTAAATACGCGCATGCAGGGTAAAAATTTAACTTTGTAACTATCGACCATTGAAGTTCGCAAGATATATGGTGACATTTTAAAAATCTGTAAAGAATTTCTTTCTCATTAACTGTTGTTCCGAAGTAGCTGTTTACATTTTATGTGTACTTAATTTATCTTTCAAATGTTTTGAGCTTGGGAACATCCAGCAAGCTTAGGTTGTTTAATTAGACATATACCATATCTATCAACAATACGATCAAGACCCAGGATCGAGGAATTTTTATTGTGTTGAATATTAACTATTTACTATCAAAACAAGTACAAATTATTTGAGGTGATTATTTTTGTTGTTAAGATCAGCCATGTTATGAACCACTTGTTGGATATGTTCGGTAAAAAATAGCGATATTTTACTTGCGCGCATTGATCTTTGTATACTCTTTTCATAGGCTGTGACGATCAGTGTCAGATTTTTATGACGTATCTTCATTTAAATGTTCACAAATCGTGTTTTATTAACTAGAAGCTTACGAAAATTGTCCAATATTGGACGAAACGGTCTCACCAGCTGGTGACTGATGCAGTAATCAAGGCTGGATGTGAGATACGAATGTCCGAGACGCTGACGACTCCTATCGGGTAAAATGGAAAAGCTGTCTGCGTTTGTTGTAGTGACGCGTTTTTCTTAGTGAAGCACTGGATATGGCTGTTTAGAATTCTTGGTCAGGTTGCATTTAGATATTGGCCTTTGTGATCATGATTATTTTGCGTTCTCGATTGCTTGTGACTTGAGAGCATCAGGAATGCTTGCATGACCTGCATATTCGTTTATTTATTATTAGTTTCGTATATTGAACGTTAAGCCGTGGATCTTTGTATTTTATTGCTTTCACAGTGGAATGACTTTTGTCAGAAAGGGCACACGCCATAGAGATTACATGTAATTGAAGAAACGGTACAACATTCACCTCTATTGGTTTATATTAACCTCCCAGTTAAAACTGCATTTCGCTGCTGTTTGGTTGTTCATCATGAACAAGATTGATATCTGGTTGCTTATTTTTGATTGCATTGTCCAGCTGTCAAAGTAATGTCTATTGAGAGACGTGTGGGCTCTTTCGTGAGTTTTCGCAAACATCAGTTTGCAAAGAAATTTGGAATGTGCTACCTGGATTTTAACATGATCTTTTTTAAGCTCACGTTTGATGCTGAACTCTTAACCGAGTCGCTTTGGGGCTTGAAACATCACCACACTCACCCCATCTTGAAGTGTTGCCGAACTGAGAACTCTGCTCTAGTTACAGGTGAATGCTGCCACTGTAAGTTTGGCCAACCTCAATGAACTCGAAAGCACATTCTTGACTCTCTGATGCTTTCGATGTTGTAAAATAGTAACGTATACTATCCAGTTATAGAATGTGAAGACTGGACCTGCACTAAAAGTACAGATGCCAGGTGAATTGGAAAGAGGCGTTTGTTCCGTGTTCATTATAGTCTCCTTGACGAATGTTTACCATCCGTGCCACAAAAGGAAGTGACGCATACGTCGCGGCAAAAGACACACCACATTAGACATAGTTCGCCTTTCGCGCCCATTCCGAGCTAACACGAATAACTGTGACATGCAAAGTGTGTCGATGCTTTTATTTTCAGTAAGAATATTGATTTGTAATCATAAGTTATGCAACTGCAAACTTTCACTTTTACTGAGGGTGATGATTTTTTCCGAATTCCATATTTCGGTTCCACTCACCAATAGAAACGCCGTTTTATGGTTTTGGTTGTCTTTTTGTCTGAATGGCGATTTCACACCTGTAGATGGATAATTTATTACTGAGTTTCTGCCTTGTTCCAAAGGCTTTTAATCTCAATTGAAATCGTTCTTTGCCAAACTACTTGGGCTATTTCTACAATATCTCCATAGGCAGAGTAAGGGGGGGGGGGCAGGGCCCCCCACCTTGGCTGCCGCAGGAAAATTGAAACAGCAACAGCGTGAAGAAATACCAGTAACTAGAACCGGTATGGGATGAGGGGGAGGGGGCTCAGATTCCAGAGCAAATGTGTTCCCGATTTCTTTTTTTAGTCCACCGATAGATTTCCTGAACGGAAGGTCCTGAACCGAACCCCCGCAATTTACAACTTTCGGGCCCACGTGCACATACAATCGCGTTTTGTCCTATTCCCCGAGGCAACATGTTGCCCCCCCCCCGTTATGGTTTCCTAGATCCGTCACTGGTCTTACATAAAACCTCCCACGCTGATATGACGTGCTTGCGGTGGAAAATGCCGGTTCGTATCCGTCTTTTGAGGAGTGGGCTATTATCAGTATTGGAAGCGACGATTGGGCGTCGGCGTAAAGAAATCCTCAATTGCTAAGACTGGTTCGATAAAAACTGCCCGGGATAAAACTCAATCTGCGTACTGATCGGCCGAGCATGTCTCGATATGCGACCTCTCATCATGCAGAACTGCTCGGTCTGGTAGGCTTCCTGGATTGCTTTTTGTGGGGAGCCTCTAGACTAGTATACACTTTGCCTATAAAGCTCATTTTTTAGTTGTTCAAACGTGATACTAAGATTTATGTAGCTTTAAAAAAGAATGTGAGTTATTTCTGTGCTTGTTACTACACCAGACTTGTCGTCTTTTATAACCACACTACAGCATAGTGATCACGCTAAGTTAAAGATTAAGTGAAAGCTACCATTATTCGATGAAAATACGAAACGTTCAACAGAGGGTAGGCCTAACTTAAATGTCTTAATGATGCAATTACAGCGAATACCATGCAGTAATTTAACTTGGACACAACCGTATACCTACCGGAGCTAACTGCTTGCCTTCGACAACTAAGTTGAAGGTTTTCCTTAGATATGAACCTAAATATTTCGCTGGATGATTAGAAAAGCATATACAGTGTTATCGACTCGACCTACTTTACTCGGGGAATCCCATCAGTTGTGACCTACTTTTCATTTGGCAGAATTTAGCAGACGGCAGAATCGGTGAATCTTCACTGATTTTATTGGAAATATGACATCTATGGCATCGTATATCTCATAGGCGGATTCAGAGGGCCCCCCTTTGGCTGCCGCAAAAAAATAAAACAGCAAGAGCTTAGGGAATTGTTGAGTTTATTAATTAACCCCGGTAATTAAAATTATACGAATGAAACAAGATTTAAATGTGTGGAGTTTTAGTGTTTTGGGGGTCTCAGATCCAATTTCAAGTGTCAAATTCGGAACACGGCGCATTCGTAACGGAACTATGGCTAAGTATAGGCTCTCCCAGGCGACCGGCAGTGGCACTGCGCACTACGACTCCGTTTCTGTCGTCTGCTCTACGGTGCAATGAAGAAAATTTCTTCATTTTTTAAAGAAAATGAAATCTTAGTGACGATGAAAAAACAGAAGCTGCTGGTAAGATGAGAATTTTAATCGAAGCCTTGGTGAATCACTCAGAAACTCGTAATACTCTCTTTGTCAAACTTTAACTTAAGACGATTTCCAAAGCAATCCCGTCATTTTTGCCAACACGAAAAACGGATTTGGTCATTTGGGCATTTGAAGACTATTTTAAATACAGCAAATTTTTTATGAACCGATTGCACGAAAGATAAAACTTGTAATAAGCATTACAAAAAGAAGTAGGTTTCGCGCGCAAATGCTGTGAACTATAGACCCAATTCACGCCGACAGGAGGCGCGTTCCAAAACGAGGCTCGCTGCAATAGCTCTGTTGGCTTATCGGCATAGCTGTATTTCAGTGCGTTGCTCCGCCGAACGGCTAGACAAAATACGGACACTCAACTGTTTGCTTTACAATCCCTAAAGACGTTGAGATTCGGAAGCGTTGGGTCGTTGCCATACGCCGCGACGAAGCAAAATATGTCTGTGTAAAATTTATAAATGTTTTCGAAAAGTAAGAACGTATTTTGTCGCATCTCGGTTGCCAAGCATCATAGTAGGCCTGCGACCGGATAATGGGCCAGCCAGGCTGTGTTTTCATGACTACTTGTTGAACATTATAATTTTTCTTTCCAAAAAGGACAGGGTCCTCAATCCCTCGAATTTGGGGCCCAATATTGGCCCTATTTTTCTCTCAAAAATATTGAAATATCACGCGAAATTCCCCCCACGAGGGCATAAAAAATTCCCCAAGTGAAAAATTCTCTCTGAGTTCACATCACCTGTAACCACACAGGTGACAAATTTTAAGAGCACAAAAGGCTACTTTAAATTGAGACAGAGCCTATGAGAGCTTGCAACAGGGCGGGGATGCTATTGATGGTGATCGGGAGGTAGATTGTTCCCCTCACTCGGTGAAAAGATCCGCCCTCTCAGTAGGCACTGGCACCTTTTCTCTTCAGATGAACGAGGCTCCTGGAGAAACATGATAACTATGATTGCTTTATCCAGTTAACTGAAATTGAGTTCTAAAACGAGATCATGCTTTGGACGAACGAATTAAGTGTTTTAATTTTAAAATTCGCCTTGGTCAAGATTGATATTTGAAACCTAACACATGAAATTGACGTAAGTAAGAATTGCTACAACCAAGAAAGCAGAATTGATGGTCAAATAATTTTGATCTTCAATTGCGAGCCTGGCTTTCTTTGTTAATAAAAATATATTTAATAATATCAATATTCTTTCAGATCAATGACAAATCAACTGTTAGTCCCACTGAGTGCATACCTCACCAGGGTAAGGCTATGCTTGATGTTAATATTCTTGATCAACAAATTAAACCAGATGTGACTAAATTGCTCATGACAGCCACCACTGTCGAATATGTCTTTTGTGTGCGCTCTTTAAGGTCGGCTTTCGGCGCCGTCACCTGTTGCCTTATTGGCCATTTTCGTTCCCGTAGTTTTTCTTCTTCCAAGTCTAACAAGCGATCGAACTGTTCTTTGAAGTTGTGCACATGTCACAACAAGATATCAGAGTTGATTTCATTTCCTTCAAAGTTCAAGTTTAGTATCTTAATACCAGAAAACCGAATTTCATAAAAAATTTGCTCCTGCGAAGCTGTCATCATACCCCGACAGATGAAGTAAAATTTTAGGAAATAGCGCGTGTTGAGCCGCTGTTTTCTTTGTTACAAAAGGCTGAGAATTATGAGATAAAATAATGTTTACTAGCTTGTTTTTCACTTAAACGGCTCCAGCGAGCAAGGTGTCTGTTGACACCCAGATATGTGCACGCTCCCCTGCCGGTTAGTTGAGCCCTACATGTTGATACAAACTTCGCGACGAAGTACCCGAGCTATGTGAAATTTCGGAGTCTAACGGAGCTCAACGCACAGTGCTACTGGTACCTAGCTGTATTTTGAAGAATATCTTCATCCAGCTAGCTTGCTGGCTAAGCCCCGGGATGAATCAACGTCACAGGAAAGAAAAGCGCAAAAATTTGTGAGTAGGCACATGTTGATCTGTCGACTGGGCTGGCACGGCTAATGACCAAAATCTCGTTGTGCTATACAGTCTCAGTGACGTCACGAAAAACAGCGCTTGCAGTGGGACTTTACGGAGCTAATAATTTTTTACTTTTCAAAGTAAAAAAGAAAAATACTGTGTCAGTTTCGTGGCTAGTTCTCATAAATAATTACGTGCACATTATTTCTTTGGCTCACTGTTATAGTCTTTTCGTGACTGGAAGTTTAGTTTCCCAACTCAAGCTGGTTTATGTTTGTGCCAGTCCCGGCGGCCGTGACGGGCCTAGTGATCGGGTTCCGAGCCACTGGCCGGGATAACGAGTCAGTCCGGCCGCGACGGGGCTGATCGGGTTCCGAGCCACTGGCCGGGATAACGAGTCAGTCCGGCCGCGACGGGACTGATCGGGTTCCGAGCCACTGGCCGAGATAACGAGCGTGTAGTGTATTTAGAACTCAAAAAAATCACAAGTCGAAACCACACAGATCTAGGTTCTCCTGTCTGTATTTCACGGAAGAATACTTCGAATTTATCTCCGAAGAGACCCCAAACTTCCATAATGATAAATTGTCTTGAGAGACCGTCCGGAGCTAGTTGGTATATGGCGCAAGTCCGGACGGTCTGAGGTCAACAAAAAACCACAGTTCAATTGTGCGTGTACACCAATGTGATAAACGAGAGTAGTTCTACTTGCTGCGTCAGTTGCAGGTATGCTTATCTCTTTTATGTATGGCACACAATGTGAGACCGGGCAAAGTGTTTTCAAAATAATGTGGATAAATCAGTGGAGTGTGAGACCCCTGAGGTCCCTGTCAAGTCCTCACGACAATTCTACATTATGTGCTCCGCGGGACCTTGGTTAATTGACCTGCCGAATTTTGTAGGCTACGGTGTGTCCAAATACCAATAAATCCGTTAACAGCGAAATAAAACAACACGTTTTTATAAGAACTCGGTGTATTTTTAAGAGTTTTACATCGAAGTTTTACGATTTATTGGTGTTAAACGATGAATTCAACCCATGAGCTGACACCAGTAACCCGTGTTGTGAACTGCTGAACAGACTGCGTGTGAAACCAATGACGTCATTGGATAATTTCAACACCTCCGTCTGCCGTCATGTGTCAGGTAACGCAACCGTACGTGCCGTTATCGAGTAGAATTACCCGATCTAAATTGATGCAAAGTAGGTTGTTTTTTGGGTGGCATTCTCCTTTAACGTCGTGTAGCAAAAGTGTATTTGCCTCCGCCGGGCGTCTTGTTTGTTTGTCTGGTGTCACGTGCCCTTTCGCAGGGAGGCAGAGCTTGTGATATGTCATTTATCCCCAAGAGGTGTTTCATGTCGGCGCATGTGCAAACTCCAATCATTGGGATTTGAACACCAAAAAGGAACTACATGTAGCTGATCTCAAATGACTCCACGCAACGGCCATCCTCAATCCTTTGTCTTCCTCCTGGCCTACTGATAGCTCTTTAAGCACGGGGGCGTTCGACGTCGACGCCATTTTGAGAATCACATGACTCGAAAAAACAGTTGTTTCTGAGGAGATCTTGGTGTTTCTAAGAGAGCTTGTTTTCATTTAGGTGCTGAGTAGACAAGAGTTGATAAGATTTACGATAAACTGAATACACGTACACTATACAAGCTGGCGAGGCGCTTAATTAGGTCGAAATCCGCCAATCAGCATTGTTGGGAGCGTACACATTATCAGAGGTGGGTTATCAACCGCGTGTACAAGTGCTTGTTTTGTTACATTTGTTCGACTGGTTTAGTAAGCAGCAAACATAGATCTAATCAATAATTACTAATCATCCGATAATTGAATAGACCAGGCGAATGCTACTGTCAATGTTCAAATGGACCTGATCAGCGGCATGCCATATCGGCAACGAAAAGGAATGTTGTTTTCCACTATTTTTGTCAGCAGCTAAGTTGGTAAAAAAAACAGGACTGAACGTGAAAGTGCACTGCAGCTTCGACGATGAAACGAGATCTTCGGATGAATCTGAGAAGAAATTGACTGGCCCCACGCACTATACTGCATGTAGTGATCGATCGCGCTGTCTGGCGGAATTAATTGTCCAAAGTCCGGTCATCAAAAATGCCGCTCGTGCTTAGATACCGTCACGGGAGCGGCGGAATCAAGCGACAACCGTTCTTCCCCGATAGCGGGGTTAATAGCAGTATGACGGACGATGTGAGCAGAACGACCAGTACGTCCAGTGGTACAAAAACGGTAAGAATTAGTGCTTGGCCTCGAGTAGGCGCTTATCGAACGTCTTGTCTCAGTGGCAATGGAGGCTAACGACATGTTCAGAAGAAGGATTAAATTGAAGCCCCAGTAAGAGTGAGCAAGCGTAACAGCGGCGATTAAAGCGGCATGAAATCCATGTCTCCTGACAAAAAACAAATTTTGGTTTAAGTCACAGTGCCGTTATATAATTGGTCTCATCCAGTCCTCTACTCGGTCTGGACTGGAGTGATTGGTGTACACAGAAGACCTGGCAATATCATTATTTTTTCAGACCAAGCTCGCAAATTTCGAGTGACATCGTGACGTTAAATTTTATGGGCCTCGTCTGAATAAATAACAAACTGTCAGTTTTTCTATTTCGCCGGAAGTCATTTCTCGTTTGCGTAAAATGAGTTCATTTGGTAACCGTAAGTGGTCTTAATCAAAACATGTTTTTAACAGAAAGCACAGGGTTTAATGCCACTTTAAGTGAATGGTAGAAATGAATGCACGCGCTGCGTTCTCACTCCAGCTTTTTCTCTAATTAAAATTAACTGAAAACCAAAAATTATTGTTGTCGCAGTAGCTTTTATAACTGACGTACAGTATCTCTAGTACACCTCCAATGTGTTATCGTTTGCATAGTGCTGTTTACAATAAACCTGGCATCTTAAACAGGATCCCCAAATACCCTGCATGTACTTTAAAATTATTAATCACGGAAGCCAACTGTTCCATCGCGTACAAAAATATTTAGTTAAAAGTATAGGACTAGCTGTTTCCCTCGGCCATTCTTATCAACACCGTCATACTCGGATACAAGATGCAATGTTAGGTTTCAATCAACAAACATGTACAAGACGTCGCTTAAGAGACGGACTCTAGCCAGTCAAAAGCATTTGTCATTATCACTGATTATCGCAAAGAAATATAAAGGTCATATCAGGATTTGGTGACTAAACACTTTTACCTGAGCAGTTTTAACATAACTGAGAGTACTTAAATGAACATTATTGGGGTTACTGACGTATTTGAGATTATTGGTGGACGGGGTAGTCATCTTGAAATATTTGACCAGAGCTACATTGTAGGGTTCAACAAAGTCCGTTATTTTATTACAAATCGCCAATGCTCGCCGTTGTCTGCCCGGCAGACATTTACGAAAGAAACGAACTTTTGACTTAGGTCGCTTCCTGCAAATGAAATAGTCAGATCCTGTCCCTTTCTCAGATGAAAAATGATTCCTGAGTTTGCAAAAAACTATCATTTTGTTTTTCGTTTAGATCACAGTGACAAGCCAACTTGTAGAGCCTCACCTGAACCAATTTAACAAAACGTCAGATTATTCCAAGACCTAATCTTATCTCTAATTTAACTAATCAACGTTTTGAGACAAATCATAACGGCGCGTGTCTAAATCAATTTTGTTATTGAAGATGAGCTTAGTACCTCTTTAAATACGCTTAAAATACTCCGCCCGTCATTCACGGAATGTGATTAACGTCTGCCAGTACAGCGTTGGGCAACGACCACGAGATTGCAGAGTGAAGTTCGTGGCTCCGCATGCGAGTTCGTGAAGTTTAAGGTTTGGTGTTTAGAAAAGGCTGCGTCAAAAGATTGCCAGTATTGCTGACCGCAACGTTTCCCATAATTGATATTTATTTAATTTTTGTTTATCCCTGTCGCATAAGAATATCAAATACGTTTATTTTGAATATCGAACAAACAGAAATGAAGGGGTCATGTTTAGAGAAAATTCTACTGAAGAAAAATTATAAGAGGAAAATGTACACGTACAGTGTAGGTAGATATTCTATCTATTGGTCAAAAATAGAAATACAATAAGGTAACCCACATCCTTCTAATATTTTAGTGTGGTGGAAGTTTTATTTTACCTGTTATGATATGCTCTATATCAACGAGATATAGGACAGCTCAAAAGCGATTTTATCAGTAATCGCATTTGGGTGACGCCCTGGCTTACTAAAACAAACTAGTAGAATCTGCGCACCATGGTACAACGTAAAAGCCTCTTACTGTATGCTATCTATATGAGGTGCATTCCAATATGTTTCAACTGAACAATGGAAGTGAATTTTGTTAATGATAATTCTGTTGGTATTTTCAGAAGACGCCTATATCTCTTCCCAGGAGCCCAACGCCTCTCTCCAAAGTTTCAGTTGACGGCAACAAGCTCCTTCTAAACGGTCGCCATGGTAACAATACATCAGCAAGACCAACGTAAGTTATTCTTGGGTACACTTCAGCCAGCATTCCAGATTAATTGAAGGTACGTTATCGGCGAGAAAAATAATTTTCTGAGATCTGCCTCTGCGCGGAATGGAACATAAAACACCGGCCGCGGTCGTGGTTTACTATCGAGGCTAATAATCTCAGTCAATATGTAACACATTACAAGTATTTTAAATGTAATCAAGTGGCAAGTCTTGGCTATTCGTAATGAAATTACAAGAAACGCCGAATGTTGCTGTTTTATAATTCTTGCTGAAGTTTATAGATGTAACTTTATTCTAATCTCAAAGACACGTTTTTCGGCTGTAAAACCGATTGTGCCCCTTAATATATACAGAGCCATACTGTCCAAGTGCTGCGATTCCACGTTACTGAGAACGTTTGAAAAATACTTTTTCCCTAAAGTATCCCTTTAAACCGCCAGAAATCGGTTTTTTAAGTAACTTACGACAATCAGTGTTTTGATGAGGATATTTTGCCTCGCACTACTGAACACTTTACTGCGAAATATCGCCATGAATTACGTGACTGCATTATTTATTAATTTATTGTGATATTTACAATGAGGATATTCCCATCAGAGCATAATGTCATGAAGTGCTGTGCTGGCTGGTCTTACAGAGCATGTCATAAGTGCCGTGCATGATCCTGTTTGTAAGCCTTTATGTACCTGTGTAAGGAAAATTACGTAATGTTGCAGGTATAAGTGACTTTTTTCCTGTATTTTATTTAAACTAAAAACGATTTATTTTTCTGCTTTACTTGTCAGAAAAATTGTCGGCCAGGGGCCTTAATTGCTAAGTTAACGAAAAGTGTCCAGGTCAGGTACTCCTCGTCGTTAGTCTACGTAGATGGACCAGAAGAACGCGCTCATTTACACATGTATTCATGTAATCAAAATCTCGGTTTAATGATCGATTATATAACCATAAATAGGCCAGCTGATAGTGATTAAACAAAGCTACCTCAACATAAATTATTCAGTAGCCCTGGACTGGTTGCATAGACACGGGTCTATGGCGATTGATCTAACTGCTTTTGTGTATGGTTATGCCGAGAATTTTCATTAGGGATGTAAACTCGACCAAGTGTAGTTTGAAGAGTCATGAATGACGAGGTAAATATCTTCTAGGATATACAGAACAACAGCCACAAAATTAAATACACCTGGACCTGGGCTTTAATAACTCTTCTCTCCACCGGATTCGATTGGCACGCATAGGGTAATCAGTTGAACTCGAATCGTACTGCTTAAAATTTCGTGTCAGAGTATGAGTCGAAGCTGAATTCGGAGATTATACCATGGGCCCAAGACGTGTGATAAGTAATGATTTTGTCACCAGTCTTTGAAAAATTGGACAAGCTGAACACCTACGTATGTACAACAAAAGGGCGTCGGTTATTTAGTTATAGAGCTTGGCTTGATCCGTGCTGTGATCCGTTCACTCTCCGATGTCCGATGCATTATTCACGGAGTCAAACATCATCGGCTGATGAGCTTGGTCGAGATAATTCCAGGAGGGATACTTTTACATTGTCAGAAGTGTTTTTCTTGCTCGTCATCGGATCCGGGCTATTGTGAATCTGGCGCCTGTGTTGTTGATTTGGTCTAACTACCGTGACAACGGCTATAAAACACAATAACGTGTTTATCGTAGCATTTGAAACAGTAGTTGGACTGAGCATTGCAGCTATTGTCTGGGGTTTCATTTGTTTTTGATTCTACGAAAGATTAATGTCACATACATTTTTAAGGCCCCACTTTAAGACCGAACTTAGTTCAACCAACTGGAAGACGTTATTTTAGTGCCACTGATTTGTCTCCAGAACAAAGACTCTTACAGTCTAGCTGCTGTTAGCATACAGATATGCCTATGCTGTTTCTTTACTTGATTTTTTTAAACCGCATGTGTTTTCGGGTGTACTTGACGACTGTGCATAAATTTGCCTTGCGTCTTCTAATCTTCAAGGCACCGAGCGCAGTTTTGTTCTTTTCATATTATTGATTAAAATTCAATTTCTTTCAGGTCTGCCGGGGACGATCCAGGGATGGAGAACGATAAGGGGTCTACTCATTCATCTTTAAATTGCAACTTCGAAAGTTTACAACCGACCAACATGGAGCAGAAATGTAAAACAGATGCAACGGAACCAGCAACCAATCTGTCTG
The DNA here is from genome assembly GCA_002633005.1 of Phoronis australis. Classification (NCBI taxonomy): domain Eukaryota; kingdom Metazoa; phylum Phoronida; family Phoronidae; genus Phoronis; species Phoronis australis. The sequence goes on from NMRA01000817.1 coordinate 69,041, forward strand.
TCAATGAAGTTGACAGGACACCAGAAATAGATCCACTTGTGAGTAACAAAGACAGGAAACTGTATACAAACAGCAATTTGCCGAAGAATAGCGCTGACAGGAAGTCTCCTAGTCTTACCACAGGGCTAAAGCTGTTAGGTCTTCAAGAACGCGATAAAGGAACAGGAATAAAAGTCTGGCTACAAGAAGCTAAAAACTTTGAAAGACAGTACAAAGCATCGGCCCAGTCTTCGTCCGGCCTTCCTCGATCTTCGTCATCGAATTCATTGTCTGGAAAAGGCCATAAAAAATCCGCCACTTCGCCGTCTATCCCTGGCGGGCAAATGAGAAGGTCCCATACCGAATCTCAGCTCTCAAAGAAGAGAAATCCTCGAGAACCACCTAAATACATGCCTAGCTACTCTATGACACCCGTTCCAGATTCGCTGGATGGAACTAAGGTAAAATCAGCAGCAGGCGTGTCCAGCGACATCTAACGCAATATTTGTCGCATTAACACTACAGCTTCTGTTGTCCCACAGTGTCACGTTCTGGAAAAGTTTTCTAATACACGCCTTATTTTTTTTAGCTCAGAATCGTTGCGTGATATTTCTAAGCTCGTATGCGTACGCCTATAAGCTTTCTTATTCTGGCTCTGGCTTGTCTTAGCCGTTCTTAAAATTGTTTTTTTCTCCTTTCAACAACTTCTCTTCTTTAGGTTATGTATGTATATATATACATATATATCCACCGATAAAACAGTTCATGTTCATTTTTCGATGTCATAGTGCGATTGCGTTTGTTAGAATACGTCATTACCACTGAAACAGATGTAATTCTTTTTCGTGTTGTGAATAAAATATTTAAGTCGCTGCAGGGGAAATAATTTGGTTTTTCAAGAGGCATGGAACGCGCGAAAGCTCTTAAAAATAACTTTTAAATATTAATGACGACAGAAACATCTCTCAACGTCTAATACAGAGTAAGTTACTTTTCCCTGCGAGGGCATTTCAAAAAAATCACGATTTTTGAAATACGAGCGAGGGAAAAACTCTGTGGTTACCATACAGTTTCTAATGTCCGTGAACAGTAATAAAAAATCTTTACGAACAAACCCTAAAAGTGCCTGGTGAGCAGGTTGAATTCGGTTTCAGTAGCAGAGAACCACTTTCGATATTGTAATAAAGATTGTTCCCAGCTTCTTAATTTGCAACCACACGCCAACTACAAACTTTGGGCCCCATTTTTGATTCGACTACTTCTCTGGTGATACTCGTGCGCTTGCTTACTTGTTCAAACTAATGGTTTTTCAGATTAAACTGTCAGGGTATTTTCATCATCAAATGCCCCGACACAAGCGCGATCGATCAAAGTCTGTGCCAACAAGGACGAAACAAAGGAACACGAAAGAAACCTATCAGAAGCCAGAAGCCGATCCAAAGCGACCCAGGCCGTGGATGGAGAAGACACCCCCTCTGTCGGATAACACGGACACTTATGTGGGTAAGTGGTGTTGACTGACGGCGTCGTTACTCCTTTGTCTTGGCTGTTCTTTACAAGACTTAGCGAGTTGCCACAGGCTCAAGCGCTAGGAGCGACCATTTGTCGGGCCATCTTCGCCTAACTTTGTCTGACTCCTTTTCTCCAAATCCACTGCAAAATTCGGCAAACCATGTGCTTTTGGTCATTGTTCTTTATTTTCTGTCAATTATTATGTGTAAGTTAGCATCAACGTGTAAAATACCCATTCTTGTAAATGTATAACACAAGTCTAGAGAGATATGTTATAATTTCAAACTATTTTCAGAGATCCATTATTATAGTTTAAATTATTTACATAATATCCTTAACAAATTCAAATCATTTACAGAGATTCATTATAATTCCTACTTACCCAAAGGGAAATGGCTGGAGTACAAGCCCAAAGCATTTACCTATAACCACAAACATGGCGACAGCTACGAAACAAGGTATGTACCAAGAATACATTGCACCAACTGACTTGACATGGGCCTAAACTGTGTTTGCGAGACATCGTCTTGTTCACAATATAGCGTGGATCTAGATTGTTGAAATAACTGATTCGTTGTTCACCCTCTACTGATTATTACAGGAACATAGAACGTATTGAAAAGACATTTTCTTCTTGAACGGTTATAAAACCACGTTCCGACCGAGAAACGAACTCTTGATTTAGAATACTGACCGCTTCCAAATTGACGTCAACTTCTTTCTCAGTTTGCTAAGAACTAACAGTTCGATACTCGCCGAGACTATGCTCGGCTCATAACATGACACGTGTTCATGAGCCAGAGTCTAGGGCTGGATCTCGACCAATAAGAAACTGTCAATTCTTTCGACGTCCTTTTTGAGTGAGGAACAGTTCCTGACCAACTTCATAACTGAACGCTGTGGCGGATTTGGGGGGGGGGCAATGTCGCCCCCTCAAATTACCCCCAGATTCCATTTGGCAGTTAAGAGGTGCAAATGTCTGACGGGTAAGATCCTGGCCAATACTCTGCCCTGCCCCCCCACCAACTCAAAATCCTGGGTCTGCTCCTGGAACGTTAGTAGTCAACCGCTTTACGCTTAACTGAAATTCATTTCGTTTTCCTCTTCAGCAACCGACTAAAATAAACGTATGTGCTTCTTTCAAAAGTTGTATATTTGCATTCTGACGCAAGAAATGTGTTTTCAGTTCCAATTACCGAAACACATTTCCAAAAACATTTGTGCACCCCGCTAAGCAAAAGTGAAAAGTACGTGACTGTATACATAGTGACCTACATTGCACCACTCAGAAGTGGGTGTGCAGGTTGGTGGGTACTTAAACATAATTTGGCAGTGCACGAGTGTATTGAAAAGTCTGTCCATTTATCCAAATATCTACACAACCACAGATCAATAAATATCTTACGTTTCTTCAAAGCACCCAACCTGTAGAAGTCGATTGATCTTTTACTAACCTGTCATTAGCTGGGAAGCGTGACCATGCTTTAGTATAATTTAGCAAAAAAAATTCATTGATATCAAAAAACTGTTTCAATAGCATGATCACATTTTTTGATATAAGTGTTTAACATGAGATCTCAAAACGCGGTAACCAGTACCCATTTTCAAACATAGCCTAGGTTGATCCCTTTACTGTTGCAGGTAATCCCACTTATAATCGTATTTCACATAGAAACGCATTTATTTAAAATGTTCCACTTTTTCACGAGGGGCTATCAAAACACGACTGTTATTATGATTTTCATGAAAAATTGCATAAAACGAAAAGGAATGAAATTTTACAAAATTGTAACTAACTGCTTCTTATTTAATTTGCACTTTACTTATCTAGTTAAGTTTCGCTTTTCATGTACAAAAGTGGGGACACCTGTATAACCCAGACAACTCCTGAAACAGTTTTGGAAAATTTCATTTAAAGCATATCAAACTTCCATGTGAATCCAATCAGCCATTTTTGAGACGTGATGTTCCAAATTTAGACACCTCTATTGGCACCTCTGTTGTCCACAGAAAGTGTAAAGTTGTTTCTTGTTGAATCTTGTTTGTTCTGTTTTGGTTTTATCTCAGTCAATTTAATTTTCCAGAATACGCACGGAATACGAGTCCGATTCCGAGCCGGATGAGTCTTTCATATGGGAAAACCAATATCAGATATGGCTGTTCGAAAAGAATGGAAAGAAAGAGACTGCGTAAGTAAGGCACGCACGATGAACAACAGCATGCCACCGCTTACTTCCTGTCACACACTTCCCTTCCAAGGTCGCAATGCGCATGACAAAGTCGCTAAGTTTACACATGTAGTTGCTATACCGTGCTTACTACTGACTGTGATTGTTCAAAGTGGGAACGAGCTTGTTGTCCACTCTTACGCGTTAATTCGAGTCACAATGTTACTCATTCTCCCCATGTGGTTATACTATAGGAAGTATCTCAAAACGTCACCCGTATGCATAGAAACTGGGGATCGGTAGTTGCATGTATTTGACACCGTGGCCATGATTATCATCGAAACTAAATCACCAGGCATAAAATGACTAAAGACTAATTTACACTATGCTCGTAATCTTGTCACACCGCAGTCACTGCCTTTCTATGACACACCGTGTTGACACACTAGGCTAACTTCACTGTGCGCATACACGGTGGTTCTAGATAGTTGGGAAGAATGAATCTTAGTTTGAACGACTTGTCTCGGTCTGCTTATTTGCATATTAAGTTTCCATCACGTGGTTTCCTTGCTACTGTATGAGTTGTTTTAGCTCATATTCACTAAACTTCACATGAGGTGGCACGGTAAAGCAGCTCCATCACTTCTTCTGTTCCTTTGACCTTAATGGTGAACTTGGAAATTCATTTGCATGTGCCTCTCAGTCGTTAAGATAAGATAGAGGATGTAATACGATAGAGTTAAAGCACGTTTTGTTTAATACCTAAGAGAAGTTCTCATTTAGGCCCGAGTTCTAATCTCTGCATTCGAAGCTACGTTGCATAATAGTTCATTTGCATGGCACTTCACATAAACTTTGAAATCGTTTGTCGAAACATGCGTCGTGGTTGTTCAAATTTCGAATCCAGGCCACTTCAGAGATTAGACCTTGAGTCCAGGTCTCGTTTTGTAATCATCATTGTTGTCATCAGAATCTCATTAGTGACGATTGTTAATAATGACCTCGTGTCAGGTCCCTATTGGCTGTGAGTTAATAATGACCCCGCGTCAGGTCCCTATTGGGTGTGAGTTAATAATGACCCCGTGTTAGGTCCCTATTCGCTGTGACTTAATTATAATGACCCCCGTGTCAGTCCCTATTAGCTGTGAGTTTTGATTGCATGTACTTAATTGTTTAACAATTGACCAATAAAACAGTTTTTTTCTGATCATGTCGTTTTTGTATACCAGCTCGCTGGGTGGGACGAGGCGCGTGCAGAGCGCAAGGTATGTATGATTAGCGCATGTCGCGTGCCCGCGTGATTGCCGTGTGGTGTTGTTCTCCTTCGAACGTCGCGCAATGTTAGCAGCGTTCCTAGCTTAGTCAGGATAGATAACCATATGAGCGACAGTTCTCTTGTACAAAATCCCTAGCTTAATAATACAATTCTGATCTCTGCTGAAGTTCTTATCAACCGCTCTTCAACTCTTACGAACTCTGTATTAAGAACGTTGTCCTGAAATTGAATCTCTTCGCATTGACTTCTGCCACGATTTAAGGACGCTTTGCTCGCGAACTTTTTACTTTCACTGTATTAAGCGAGAAACGTGTCAAACGTTAAAATATCAGGTATGGCGAGCAAATTCATTCTGGACATTAATATTTGCCATGATCAGAACGCTGGCGAAAAGCATACACCTAAGACTCACACGAGTTGTGTGGGATGTGTTCGGACTCTTGAGCTCCAGGAACGGCTGCCGTATTGGTTGCAAGCATGATAGACAGCACCGCCTTCTGAACTGGGCCAGAGCAGAAGAGAATCTGAGTTACAGTGTAGATCTCGTAAGAGAGGAATTGTGTTGATGAGAAAAGGGCGATGTTAATAAGAACGCCCGAGTTGCTGCGAGTGAAGAAGGTTGCGGTGTTCAAACAGCAACATCTGGACTGATGCCATGATGTACAGATGTGCGCAATTACATGCGCGCACCCAGCCTTTAATATGGGGGTCTCGAATTTCTGGCGATGTGGACATTTTGTTGACAAAAAAGCGGGAGGACTAAAGACAAAAAAAACGGGGTACCACCTTCTCTGTGCGTCCACGACTGTTTAGTGGACTTTTGTCTCGTTTTCTCAGACGTTTTGTTTCTCTGAGGCAGACCTTTTTGCCCACTTCGTCAAATGGGGGCTCGTTCGAGCCCCCTCTGAGCCCCCCTGGGTGCGCGCATGACTTAAAAATAGCTCTTTGTGCATGAGTGTTTTGCGCTTTGCTGTGCACGCATGCAGGTTAAAAGATGACGTTTCTGATGTTATTTTCACCAAAATGCAATTCATGGTTATTCAGTCGCGTTTTCACGTTAATTTTAACAGATCTAATTAACTTACATGTATGTATGCAATATTTGTGTGGCGAGGCAGTTGTGCACTGAATTTATGCAACATTAGTGTAGCGAGGCAGTGGTGCACTGTATGAACGCAACATTACTTTAGCGAGGCAGTGGTGCACTGTGTGTGCGCAACATTAGTGTAGCGAGGCGGTGGTGCACTGTGTGTACGCAACATTAGTGTAGCGAGCCAGTGGTGCAATGTTGGCAACACTAGCGTAGCGAGGCAGTGCTGTACTGCATTAAGGCCAATGTTTCACTAAAGAAGCTCGGTTCCTAACTGACATTGTTATCAGCATTTGATCAATGTGTATTCTTGGTTGGTGACAAGGAAGGCCAAGGAATACGGAATATCGTTAAAATAATTCAAAGTTTCTTCGATGAATTGTATTTTTCGCGAAAATAGCACCAGTAACGAAGCGGTAGCTCTTCAACAACTGGTTGCAAGTGTTAGATGGCGGAGTTGGTGTGGTGCTTGCTTTGGTCAGCATTAAGTATATGACAGTTACATACATCGGCAACAACATCAATGCATATGAGTATACGTATCAAGGATCAGCGGGCGTTGAAAGTTCCGAATGTTTAATATCTTATTGACACCTGATCCATACATTAAATCGCCTACTTTTATTTTTTATTCGAGTTAAAACACTCGATACGAAGCCTACACAAGCACTAATTTTGTAAAATTTAGGGCTGGAAAAATGATATTTTGGTACATTTGCAGTGAGCATTATGGCTGCAACTAGATTGAAAGTGTTGCACGATGAGCAGTCCTTAGCTGTAGTTCATTACTAGAGAAGTGTCTTCAGCCGATCGAACCCTGCTCATGTATCCCTTTTACTTATGCACTTTTGCGGTGCAGCACTGAAATAATTGGTGGGGGGCTATAGCCTCCCAGCTCCCCATGACAGACTACCCTACGTATGTGTACTCCCTCTCGTTGTGGTGGTGAACCTAAATTTAGTCATTAAGTAGCACATGGAATTGTTAAATCATTGTCTTTAATTAACAAGGGAACCAACAAAAGCAGCACGCCTGCAGACCGCGGCCCAGTACCGAGACACGTCATCGTCCAAGGAAAAATCGTAAGTAGCTAGTGACGTCGATAAAGTTCCCTCAATAAGGGAGAAATCACATATTAGGTCATACCTGATTTGCCATTTTTGCCCCACCCCCCCCCCC
>NMRA01000817.1:76392-87517 GCA_002633005.1 Phoronis australis
CCCCCCCCCCCCACCCGCCCCTCTGACATTATCATGTCAAACCTCCTGTCTAGCCTTTGTTTACATCATCACAGCCAAGCCCCTGTTTTTGGAAGAACCGACAGTACGTTGGAGATTCCATCTTCATGATAATGACGAACTCAGTTACGTGTTAGTTGCATTTGCCGCTGTTGCGTTCAGCAATGAAATAAAGTAAACCATTTCAACTATCAAATCGTACGACGGTTGTGACGGAGATGTTCTAATCAACCACATGATGACGTCCCCATTAGACTATATTAGTAAGACCCCTCCTTCCAGTCATAAATCGTCATTTTTCCAAAACCCCTCCCCCTCGAGTGATGATGCAATATGTGAACCGCTCTCACAAAGATGTTCGACGAGTCAGGTGACGCAGCCGGCCACGACGTTGGATTCGGTTTCTAAGATTAAATTGCAATCACATAGGTAAGTGGATTAAGACAGGGTTAAGGATTAACTCTAATATTATTCGACCAGGTTGAATTCCACTACAGACGCCGTCAACGAGAAGATCAATACTAGTTACGTTGCACCAATGTTAGTCAAACAACATTGTTGAGTGTTTCGACACATAAGCACACAGAACTAACAGCTGTAGAAGGCAGCGGTAGTTAACTAGCGCCCCCTACTCATGAAATTGAGGGGTAGCATCCCCCACTAAAACGATCGCAGTGAAAAAAGCTAACGGAATGCTATTTTTGACAGTGAAAATTCATGACGATCAGGTTGCACAACTGGTGCTGACCGGGTGTGTACTCACACTTTCTTGACCGAAACTCACTATTCAAAATCTTCCGACGCCATTGAACATAGATCCTCTAATGCTTGCGCTGTTAACATCAGAGGTGTATTCATTTGCAAGAATATATACATCCGCAACCTAACTACTGCTTCTTTTTAGAGTGGTACATGACGGTTTTAAAAAGGCTAAGTGGACTGAACGTCCGAAGTCAGCCATACAATTCCGGTAAGTGATTAGTTTCTCAGTGATTGCAGGGCTAAATTTGTGTGCACTTGCATCTCAACTCACTAAGGCAGAGGCGGTTCTACAATTACTGGTTGAGACTTGGAATTTGCTGAACTAGCGCCAGCCGTTTAGATCATTATGATAGCACATCGCTGTCTTTTTGGTCGCTAACCAGTAGGAAGGGGAGGGGGAGGCGACCGCCCCGTGCATCCATATTGCGCCGGAGGGCATCCAATCAATATAAATAAGCATGCATTATGAAATTGTGACGGATTCTAGTGAAGTTTCGATTTAATGTTTCAATTCTTTTAACTTTTCTTTGAGTATAGAGAGTGGCATGATTCAATAACGAAATTGTCCAGGGCGTCACCAAACATATGCACGCTACTGCCCATAACCCCCCACCCCCTCCCCACGGAAATCATTACTGAAGTGACCATATGGGTTACTCATCTATTTCATCATTCACGTAGATTTTAGCTCAGTGTGAAATACTGAGAAAGAAGTTATAACATGTCTCTATCGTCTAATTTCTAGCCATTCAGCCAATGGAGGCGATAATCAATCTACATACAAACGTGTTAGTTCTGCCAGCAGTGAAAGCAGTTTTAAGAGACCCTTATCGGCAAATTCACAAGATGGTAGTGAGAGACCCCAATCGGCAAGTTCACAGGATCGTAGTGAGAGACCCCAATCGGCAAGTGCACAAGATTGTAGCGAGAGGCCTCGATCGGCAAGTTCACAAGATCGCTGTAAAAGACCCCAATCGGCAAAAAGCGTAGCTTGGGCAGACGAACAGGAAGGCAAATATTTTACAACAAGCGCATCCAGCAGCCAACTGAATTTGTCTGACGCCTCAAATATAATTATCCATTCCCCTGGGGATAATGACATCTCACTTTCGAAACATGATCGTCTTCAGAGTTCTAATGATGGAGTTGCTAGGTTCTTGCATGTAGAAGATACTCCTCTTTCAGTGGATAATGAAAATGTGCCGTATGTCACTACACCTGCCAGTGAAACAATAAACACATTTTGTCTGAGCAGGTCTCCCGCCAGGAAAACAAATATCCAGCCCAGTAAAGGCATTTTGTCAAAAAACTCGGCTTCCGGTAATAAAGACGATGTCTCTGACCTGAGAATACAGGGCACGGCCTGTGAACGATCCAGTAAAGTGTGTGTAGTTCGACCTCACACCGCTTGTGGCACAACTGTTCACAGGGCATCTGATAACAGTAGACCTCAAAGTGCACCATCTGTTAAGCATGGCTGTGATGTGGCTCTTTCTGTGGACAGCGGGGTGCAGACGGAGGCGTCTGATTGTGTCCAAGAGTGTCTTAAGACACTGGAGAACATTCAGAAGTCACTGAAGGCGTACGCCAAGCCTGAAGACCCGTATATAGACGCAGTCTCTGCTTCCAATCAGAGTGTAAACAAAGAGGACAGTGCCGCGCCATATCACCAAACTAAAACCGTTGACGTGAGCGTGAAAGAAGTCAACGGGGAGATCATCAAGACGGTCACTGTAGGGGAACAGCCAGCACCTGTGGCGACATCTGGCGACTATGTACTTGGGAAGGGGGAGAGTGTTATCTTCACAGACAACAACGGCCAAGTCCAGGCTCAGGTATCAAGGTAAGCTTTTGTCATTTAAGATAACTAGTGTTTAGTAACGAAGCTCTTCAAAAAACACTTTTAATTCAAGTAACCCCTTTTTGTCGATTCTTCGCAGTTTGGGACCCATTCTTTCGGTGAAAGTCTTAAATAGTTATATTTTGTTTATTTTCTCTGCAACGGTGTGATGAGGCTGTCAGTTACTCTTCAGTATTTTAAAGAAACATGAACCTCTTCACGGGTAAAGTGCTCTAGAGTAGTGGATTGTGGGAGTTACAGAGAAATTATTTCGTTTGATGATCCACTTATCACTCAGTCAAGCGATTCGGTTTGGCTGTCTGCTCATTGAATTTGATGACAGGTGCCAATTGTATGATCGTGACGTAATAGAGAGGATAGAGTTGAATATTCTTTTAAGCAAAAATTTGCTTCCAATTGCCACAGTTTATTGCAACAAAGATTTCTCGGTTTTTGACAAACATATATGGTGCGGGACATGGTCATGCGAATGGGAAATAACTGTAGCGTTAAACACCGCCAGTTCCATACTTACTTCAGGGTGCGGTGTCGTTCGCAAACTCGTGTCCTCTCCTGTGTAAAAACAAGAAGTGCCGTGGTGTGATTTAAAGTCGTGTTGTCTTGATCCCCACCAATATGTAGAAGATGTCTCCAGATGCAGATATAGACATTAGAAAGTCAATTAAAGGCGCGTACTAGTAGTAACATGTCAGCGGACACAATCAATGCTTCCATGATCTCATTGTTGCTTAGTTCCTCATTTCCAAGTCTCATTGAACACTCAAAAATGGTGTATTTTAAAAGTGATCGCTCGGCAATAACCTACAGTGTACTTCCATTTTTGAACAAAGCAGTAAAAACGTCGTTGTAAGAGGTTCGACCGACTATTGTTGTTGTATTGCAGTATTACTTTTCCTGATGGGGAACGGCGTGTTAGCAGTGAAAAGTGAGTAGTTTGGAGATAGATGTTGGGGTTTGAGTGAAACGAGTGTTTTTGTACCGCCTATGTCCGTATTTAGGTCCATGCGCCAACATGCGAAGCTGCGCCTATATTCAGAAGTAGTCGAATGCGCCTATAATGCGAAACACATCAAGTTTCCGGTCAAAGCTGTTTCTTTGAAAAAACACAATAGCAACACATTTTCAGCATGTACGTATGACCTTAAATACGCGCACAAGCTGTAGTTCCTGTGTTTCAGCCCCCAGATACAGTGTACATGCATTACAAAAATTATCAAGGACTTTTCGGTGTGCAAACAAAATTACTGCTCTTTTGTAAATAGTCGTTTTACTAATTTCAGCGTGGTTTGCTATGACGGAGATCGAAGGCGACCGCACAGTGCCAGGTAACACAAGACAACTGTATAATGTGCTTCGTACTGATTGCCAACGTCAAGAGAATACCTAACTCGTTGTTTCGCAGTGATACACCGTATCGTACCTCTTAAAACAGATCTCGGCAATATTAGGTTTCCAGCGTCTACTCTTCTAACTTGCATGAATTTGCATTTTTCATCTACTGTTTTCTCTTTCAAGAACTTTTAAGATCACATTTACACACAGCACAATGCATTATCTGTTTTCGAATCGATCAGCCATTCCCTGTTTGTCTACACGCTCTACCGTCCTCTGTGTTAACTAGGCATGCCTGTAACTTTCCAGAGTCGCCGAAGGCAGTAGCGCCCTCAGTCGGTCCATGAGGTAAGTGTTTGGCATGCAAGGGAATTTCAGTACTGGATGCTGAAACATGACTGTTTTAAATGCTCAAAGCATGTTTTTTTGTCATTAGTAAAATATTCTGTTAAAGAAATGGTGTCTGTCAAATCAATTCTCGACATACATCATTATGGGAACTATGCGTTTAAGGAAATCTGAAGCAGTTAGCATAAAAACCAACAAGTATTGAGAAAAAGTGTTCCATTATGTTTCAATTTCCTGCATTATTTACAAATTTTCGGTGCTTCAAGCCATAGAATAGATATCATGATGTATTTATGTCCGTTCAGTTAAGCTGATGAAGTCGTGAGACGCCTCGCAGTCAGTCCCAAGAGCCTTGACTCTTAGACGTATTACCACGTCGGGCAAAGATTGTGCCGCTGACCCGGGAAACAATATTTGTTGCTCTCGGGGGAATAATAATTTGTGAATTTGAGGCGACCGGGGAGACTGACTGGTCAAACTACTGTGGCGGCGGCAGGGAGCAGAATTGTGCTCACTAGCACTCTGCCACCACAGTGCAACAATAGCCCAGGGCCCGGAGAAACCTGTGTCCGACACTTATTTCTTTTACACTTTTTGGACTAGTTTTTACTTCGCACATCGCAGTTTCCATCGACTGTCTCAGGATGTTGCGTAGTACTGGTATGAGTAATTGGCCATCTTGAACTTATGAACTTTTGGGTTTGAGAACTGCGAGCGCTGTGAAGAGAACATCTATAACTTATGAGCTTCCTTCATTACTCGTGATTTTCATAAATAAAATAGTGTTTGGGGCGCAAACGCTGGCAACCAAGACTCAAGTGTGTGTAATTGATTCACACTAGGTTACGAAACTTAATCCAGTGGCTAAGAAAATTTCATTCTACATCTAATAGTGCAATATGACACGTTGACTATTCTCCGAGTCGAGAAACAAAGTTAGTTTGAACGGTGCTGCGTTGATTCGTCTAGATTCACTCCGTCCTTCGTGTAGAAAGTTCACAACGGCTGTGGCATATTTGCAGGAAAATGTATCGACGTCGCGCCAATCGTCCATCGTCTGCGAATTCCAACACCACGGAGAAGATTAAAAGTGGTGCAACGTCACACCAGGATCTGTTTGAGTAAGTTTTCGTCGGCATTAGTTTGATTGTGTGGTCATCCGCGTTTTGTATTGTTTTGGACAGCTTGCATGTGAACGATGAAGACGCAGTGAAGATACTGGATAGGTTCGGTTCCCGGCAACACACGTATTGATACAAAGCTAAGTAGTTTATCCCTGATTTTACAGTCGAGGAATATACCGAAGAACAACATGTAGCCTTGAACAGTCTATGGGAAAATGGAAGCTAATGGACATATTAATAAAAAACCCGTTTGGCCTCTCTTCGTCACCGTTGGAGGTCATTAATTGCGTCTTAACGGTTTTCTTAGGTTCAATACATGCATATCTAAGTGGAAGTAGTATTTTCTTACTCATGTTGACAACCTTTGTCTCATGGGGATCTATTGTAAGCCAGTCGGAGGATAAATCAAGCTGATGAACTTCTGTCCTGAGGGTCGAGTCTGGTTGATATGCATGGCACGGTCATCCTCTTCGCACAAATTCATCTCAACACGCACGGACCTACTGAAGTGGCGACTCTGTCGCTGTGTTCAAAACTCCATGTAGGTACGTGAAGTATTTGCACTATTTTTGTAGAAAATTCAACTGGATGAGGATTGAGAAAATAAAGCGGCGAAAGGCAGCCACTTGCATACAGCGCTACATCCGGGGCTGGCTCGTTAGAACAGCCTTTAAGAATATGATCAAAAAGGTAACTGGCATGCCCAGGTAGAAATCCTACTTCCAGTATTTTCAGTAGATGAGCCCACTCGATGAAACGCCCATGGGCTTTTATTTCGTGTTATTACTTCTGGTGTCCAAATAGTGGATCGTGTAGTCGGAAATTTTCCTCTTACAAGTCCACTCCCAGTCAACTTTTTGTCACAAATTCAGTTTTGTGGAGCACCTATTATTTGCAAAAACGAAAAAGTTGTTGTTGATTTATGCATTTATTAACACAAAATTTACAAACAGTTTTAAGTATGAAATGTCAAAGTCACCAAAACAATGACTTTCCATTTACACTCCCCCTTTTCCGAATAAACGTCTTGCCTTGTATTTGGTATTACTAAAACGCCTGGCAATTTTCATTTTACGCGCCCATGGGCTTACATGTATCTTCGGAATTCCCAGTACGAGCTGCTGAATCAAGGTGAGCCAACCAAACCGTTGTATTGAGGACGCAGCCAACTATTGACAGAGGAGCATGTAATTTAAAGCTATTCCTGTCATTCTCACTAAATACTGGTCACTTCTCAGCGTGCTCACTTGAAATTATGTAGGGCTTTCTAGAAATGACCAAATCTGGCAAGTTTTTGAACACCGTATCTCAAAAATGGCTGATTGCGTTCATATGAAACTTTTAGCTATCATGGTTTGTGCATTGTTCTCCAGAATCCTGTTAGGTATTGTTTTTAAAGTGTTCCATTTTTGCATGAGAGTTATCAAAAGACAAAACAATTATGATGTTATGAAAAAATTTAAAAGTAGTATAAAAGGAAAATGAAATGATAATTTAGAAAACTGTAACCGCGTTTTTTGGGCTTCGTCATGAACGTCGAAATTTTGTTATTGATGCGGTTGGTTTGCGTTGGATGTACCTTTCTATTTTGCTAAATCTCATTTTGAAAAATACCTGGTCCCGTGACCTAACTACCTACAGATTGGTATAGAAGTAAACATCAAATTCAACAGGCATTCTACTTTCATTGAAATAACTTTACTCAGAGTTAAAACCTGTAGTTTTAAAGACTATTTGGCTGCGTGTCAGAAGGTTCATTGATCCGAAAGTGCGATAGTCCGAACTATCACAATAATATTACTAAATAAAAAGGCCCTATAGTCCGAAGCTCCGAAAAGTCCGGAGATTCGATTTTTTCGAAAATCATCAAAACCTAGAGGTCTCTATTGGCCAAATGTTTTGCGATCCGATGGTTTTGTAGTCCGAAGGTTGTATAGAAACGACTATAGTGCCTTCAGACTATATAGAGACACTGAGTTTTGTTGTCGGACAAGAGAAACTTGGGACAGCAGAACATTTGGACTATAGGAACATCGGACTATAGAACCTTCGCACCATAGAACTTTTGGACTATAGAGATGGACCCTAATGCTCATACTTGTAATTAAGGTCCTACAAAACCTTAACTACTTCCTTATCATTGCAAACTGGCAACTTGACCTGTCCCTGGCTCTAAAAATGCAATGTGTATGTTGTGCATTCTTGTATGCTGGGTGGTTAGAGCAACAGTGGTTGAAGGGCGTGCGTGACAATTTTCTCAGGCCTTTGAAGAGCACCATAAAACTTGGTGGAAATTTGTTGAAGAGTACAAGGCTTTGGTGGCGCGTATACAAAAGAGATACGGCATCAAGAAGGCGTCAACACCCTTCGCCATCAAGGATGTTAAGGAATACATGCAACGGAAACACAGTAAGTGCATGCAGAGATCTTTACACTATGTATAGTCAAGCTAACAACAGGCATTAGACATTTACATGGTCGATTAAAATGATCCCCTCGTGCAAAATATTAGATATTAACCAATTATTTATAACTAAACCGTGTTTGAATTTTTACTTGATTGCGTGTGCTCGCACTTCATTTATTTTTTATGGTTTTCAAAATCTGTCGTTAAAACCACAGTCATTTCAGTATACCTTAGTTTTGTGTTGTACGTCAAGCCTTGTTAATTAATTAATTCTTAACTAGTACTGTTAATAAGATGTTTCCAATGGTTATGTGCGTATACCCTATTAGGCGATTGTTTGTAGTCGAAAAGTTTTGTATATTTTTGTTTATTCTTGTTTGTTCTCCAAAATAAAATGTTGTTCTTGTAGTAATCTTAAACGTGTCAAAATCTAAGTTATCTTTTATATGTCTAGGGAGACTTGATTTTCAGGTATGATGTATTATTAAACAAAAGTTCAATCGCAAATAGTAATCATGACATATGTATGTAGTATTTGACTATTATTTTATAGACTATGAGCAAGTGTTTGACGACATGAGCCGAGGTAGTGGCAAGCTCGCCAAAGGATGCCTGCCAGAGTTCTTCAGAAAATGCAGCCTTTATCCTTTGGAGAGGGAAATTGAAGAGTCTTTCAAAGCAGTCTTTAACGGTGAGCGACACTTGGCACTGACACTCTTGTCCTTCCAATTTTAGCTTTCGTTTGCTGTTTGGGAGCAA
This sequence comes from Phoronis australis, assembly GCA_002633005.1. Classification (NCBI taxonomy): domain Eukaryota; kingdom Metazoa; phylum Phoronida; family Phoronidae; genus Phoronis; species Phoronis australis. The sequence continues at coordinate 85,004 of NMRA01000817.1, forward strand.
ATGTGAGTTTTGCCCTCGCATTTTCTGAACTTATCCGCATGTTTTACTTGATACCCTAAAGCAAGTAGCATTGCCTGCCTGATGCGCCTTGCATGTTCTTGTTAAGGCAGTGTGTATTTGAAATGAGAAAAGTTTTAGGCCTCTCCGTTGTCACTTTCATGTAGCAACGGTGGGAGCTTTTTCCCACAGTACGCCACCTTGCGGTGACTAGCTTCCTCTTCTCGTTTCTTTAGTAATAAAGAGGACCCAATCTTTTTTATAACCCTATGGTGAATATCGATTCTATCAATGCTGAAGACAGCAGAAAATCAGTTCGTCATGTCTTTTCTTTACAGGCTGCGGTACTCGTGCAGAAGTGGTCTTTATGTTGGACTGCTCGGCCAGTGTTGGTCAGTTCAACTTTAAGAGCATGATGACGTTTGTGAAAGACATGGTGCGACACTTTGAGCTGAATGACTCAGCGGTCAGAATAGGGGTCATTCCCTTCAACGATGACGTATTTAGTGTTATTGGTATAGACTCTTATGACAGCCGTGACATGCTGTTTGCGGAAATAGGTAACACCATCTTTTGAGCAACTCTGTTGCCAGAGGCCATTAACTTGGAGCCTCGGGTCTGATCGTGTGCTCAAGAATTGGCCACCATTCAAACAATTTTAGAAATCTGTGTTCGCATCATGCGGCGTCCAAGTTCCGATTCTGATTCTGACTCTATTTTTAAGTCAAAGCTTAGACCCCGGGCCCGGCAGATGACCTGCACTATTTCATAAATTATTATGATAGAGTTCTCCGGTATAAGTGGCCGAAATATTTTCCAAAATTTTCAGAAGACTTGTTCTGAAACTGATTTCTTTAACCCTTTCATCGATGTGTGGAATAAATATTTGCTTCATAGTTCAAAGTTAATGAAAACTTCTTTTACTTTGTTTGTGGTAGACGCCCTTAAATACAAAGGCGGATTGACGCGGACAGACAGCGCCATCAAGGAAATGCGTCAGATGCTGTCAAACGCCCGACCGAACTGCCCCCTGGTTGGCATTGTCATAACTGATGGTCAGTCATATCACACGAACAAAACCACGAAGGAAGCCGCCTTGGCGAAACAAGAAGGAGTTCAGATGTTTGCTGTGGGTAAGCAGTTGGCAGGTGGCGCTGGAAACCATTACTCGGATAGATCAGGCTTGAACTTTAAAGTGCATATCATCATATTCAGCAGGCTTAAAATGTAAATCTAGTTAGGCCTTTTACTCTCTTAAAATTGGTCTCGTAATATTACTTACCGTGATTGGATTATTTTTCTGTTACCACAAGAACATCGAAATGGTCAGTTACTCAAACACTGAGCGCTTTAGAGTTTTTTAGGGTTGGCCAATCCTAATTCTAAAAGGAGGCATGCAAGAATTGCGTGACCTTTTTGTGACTATGTCGGTACCTAGAATTATTTCCCCAACATGGACTGGTCGATTGAAATCTCTTCTGACTTGTGATTCGTCTTGAAAATGACGACATGTAACCTGGCAACCACTAAGCGGGGCTCCGGTTGTTATCGGCTTGACGAATAAGTTGGTGTCGCTGCAGGACTTAGCTTTCAGTGGTCACTTCAATGACCTATCCATAAGGTAACGACAACACCTCTGTAACAGGTCACTAGAAACGTGTGTGTTTTGATGAAAGAGCTTCAACAAACTATACTGAAGTGTTGTCTGGGAGACAATTCCTTTAACTCTGGTCAGTTTTGTGCGTTTTTATGCGTGCTTCATTGTTCTCGATTACCCAGTAGTGGAAAGGCGGCAGTGTAGCCTGTATCAACTCATTTGTGTTTGGTGAGTTTGCGTATTATTTCTTGCTGAAGTCGTCAGCGTTTCATTTTAAGTATTTCTTCCGTTATTACAGGTGTTGGTCAGAATATCGACAAAGAAGAATTAGTTGCTATTGCGTCCGATCCTAGTTTTGTTCACACCGTCTACTCGTATCACGCTCTCCACAAGGTAAAGAACGCTGTGACGTCGCAAACTTGCCTGAGTAAGTGTTATTCCTGAAGTGTACCGAACGTTCAGTAGGTGCTACTCCACTGCGCCATAGGTATAAAGTTATGCGGGGGTGCCTGGGGCGCAGTGTAAAACTGGGTTCCTATCATGGTAGCTTAAGAAATTATACGTGTAACATCTCATGTTACTTTAAAGTCCTTCTTGCAAACTGCCCATGTGGTTCCAGTATCCGAACAAACTTATTACATAAATTCTTATTTTCGACACCCTTTCTTTATATTTTTTCGCCTTTCTTGCCAAAAAGCGATTTTTTAACAGTATTTGACCCTTCTCTCTGAGCGTATGATTACCGGGTGTCATCGGTTATTTCCGTACCCACATTTCCGGCTCATCAGTTCAGGAACTTGTCCTGAACGCCGCCATTTTTTCCTTGTAACTGAATGTGCTATGGCTTGCTCGAAAAGTCTTCATTATTTTGTTTTATTAGTAATACATCGTGATTCGTTTGCATATGTAGTGTATTTATA
>NMRA01000817.1:89559-111632 GCA_002633005.1 Phoronis australis
TGGCACTGATGGGACCATATTACTTGTTTTACAAAAAAGTCACCAAAACTGTTGTTTTTACAAATATAAGTTTACTAAGCTCTTTGGTGATTATTAGGTAACTTCAAACTCAAATTTCTCAAAAATGTGCAACTTTATATGTGGGAACTTTTTAGATTTTGAAAACACTCTAATAAATGAATTAAAAAACACCAAAATAAAATTGCCCCCCTAAAGTACTCACAAAAACCATTTTCTAGAGGCCCTGCAAAATCTGGCCCACCGACTAAATCGGCTACTTTGTCATTGATTTGTGAAGATTTAACGTTGATACATTTTGACAAACGTTGCTACAAAAAAGAAACTTTGTTCAATTTTCGTGTTTTTTGTGTTTGTGGCCAGCGAACAGTTAGGCCTAAGGATAGTGTTGGCGAAAAGCTGTATATACTGTAGGCCTACTAACAAGCTGTATTTTGACTATAGTCTTCACTGGTAGCTGGCGGGTAACTGAGGCTAACTAAGGTCTGCCGCGGCAATGTGACACAGGACTAACCAGCCCGTAATTTCATTCAAGTGTCTGAAACTACCCTTGAACATATGCAGCATTTATCATTTGACCATTTTACTTCGACAAAACAGCTTGCATTCGCATGCATTTACCGTTCGCCAGTGTCTGGTCTCGATCAGCACCGGGTCCGATAGGCTGCGGTCCCGAGTCTAGCAAAATAATTTCTGTCAAAATTTATTCGCCACATTTCTTCAGCAAATTCCATAAAAGTGTCCGTAGTTTGATTTTATCAAAATTAAGGCGCGCTGTCGATTTTTTTTTATCCCCGTTTGCTGGCTACAGTACAGGCACTGCTCCAGTCGCACCAACGGCGTTTTCTCGGCCTGGGTTCCTGAATGAATTGTACTTCCGGGTTCGCGGCAAGTTCAAAATGGCGGTGTTTCTTCGGATGCGAATCGTGAGTGGCGCGTTCATGTAAACTGTTTTCGAGTACGGATCGTGTATTAGTTATGGGTCGAGTACGGATCGTGTATTAGTTATGGGGTAGGTACTTCTTGGATCCTTATAACATCTTCTAACCATGTAATAAGGGTTAACAACGCGTGAGAGAAGGACTTTAAATGTCATGTTAGTTGTGAGTCATATTGATTCTGCAAATAAGTAACCTGCAAGACTGACAAACCGAGAGTGATTACATTTTTTCTGTTCGTTTCATTACAGCCAATTGTGCTTTGTGCCATTTCAAAGACTCGACGGAATGTTCCGAGAGATGCCGAGGTCTCTATAAGTCGGAAGTGCTAGAGATACTTTGGATGATCTACTGTCCCAAGGCGACAGGTCTTGTCAAGTACCGCAAGTCAACCTGGATGAACCCCATGGTCGGTGAGGAAGACGCCATGCGCTTCACGGGTAAACTCTGGCTTTTTGTTACTGTTTTGTTAAGACTACTGCGATGGCGGACTATGTCATTATCTTCGTTTTTCGTTGTAACGCCCCTTTTCATTACTGTAAGCTCACCTGTTGTTTTGAAAATGAACCGTAGAAGATTTGAGAAATCCGCATTCTATAATTATAGAATATTGTACAAATAAGTAACATTTTGCTCGCAAGGGAGACCTTTAAACGGGTTCCAGGGTAGCTCTTCAAACGTTGATCGACACCGCATACAATGATCTGCGCTGTGGAAGGCCATCCACCGAGTGATTCGAAATCAAACTGATACATGTACCTCTCCAATATAATATGTGATTATACAATAAAGGTGTTTTTAATATGAACTTCATGCTTGGTAGTGCTTACATACCAGCTTACTAAAGTCTGTGGTCGCAGATCGGTAGCCCCATGACATGGGCGGCGCAGCACTGAAAAAGTGAGGGGCTAAAGCTTCCCCAGCCCCCCTATGGTGCACTGCCTATAGACCATGGGCCCCGTAGCACTGAAAAAGTGGGGCTACAGCCCCCCCCCAAGCCCCTATGGTTCGCCGCCCATGTATGAATCGATCAGTGAGCTTGCATATTCACCCAAAGACAACCATTGCTATGAGTAGCCTTAATGGTGAATGTTATGGCAAAATACTTTAAGATCATCTAATCATTTGATGAGATTGTTAATCGACTAAACTGTATCTTGTCAGTTTAATAATAGGCGAATCCAGGGGGTTCAGGGGTCCGGACCCCAATTTACCCTTGATTTGATTGATATCAAGTCTAGAATTTTCAAATTCATGACTTGGACCCAATTTCTTTTAAAAAATATCTTTGTTCCGACATCCCCCCTTTTATACGCCTCTGTTAATTAAGGCCTACTTAGTTGAGGTCCTGTTAAAACTGGATGTTTATTTCAGAGGCACGACCAATCGACGACCCGAGTTTCAAAACCTGTATGGAGTTGGTGGTGAAGTCTAAGCTAGAGAGAGAGGGCGCTGTTGACGTCCCGCATCCAACGGACAATACAAAGGTACATACTGTCAAAGACTACAACAAAGCCATGGATTACATTGAGGAATATATCCAAGCTAAGCGAGAAGCGGAGGAACAGGCTGCCGAGTTGCGCAGTGCGCTTCGAAAACTTCCGACCAATCGGCGTGTACAACGCAAATATAAACAGGTACTAGCTAACGGCGAGAACTATTTTAAGAGCACCTCTGCTAAGCCGTCGAATTCTGAGCAGTTCAAGACCGTAGTTTGACACATGTTGAGCAAAGTATTCCGGAAACAATTCATCTTGTGAAGCAACTGAGTATTGCCAGTAACACGGGTTGCTCTCAGAGGAACAATTCAGTGATGGTGCGCAGTAATTCTTACATCAAACTGGAGATTGAAATCAATTAACTGGGCTTATATTAGAAACGCAACAGGAACAAAATGCGTGCCGTGCAGTCGAAGTAGCCTACTACGGGAGGGCGACAGTGAGTGAGTGAGCTCTGAACTGTATAGAGAGTATGCCCTGAGTACTCTCACCTGGCAATTTATGTTTTTCTAGTACGGCTAAATCAAATATTTTTATTTAGTATCTAAAGCGTTCTCGCGATTAAGGTCGCATTTTTTGTGAAAGCGTTCATGAATTAAAGTTTCTTATTCAGTGTATGTTGTAAACAAAAGTATTTATGAACAGCAGACTGAGAATTTCATATCTTCCACCTCAGTTAGATGGAATGGCAGGAGACAGTATAAATACATGTAGGTGAAAAGATACTCTGTCTTGAAGTTTTCAAAATGAATTTTTCAAACAATTTTCATTACATCGATGTAGTGGTGTATGCTTTTGAAATATTGGAACATTACAATTGAGCGAAAATTCAAGGGTATAAATAAAACTTTAATAGTTTCAATTGGTAAATGTTCATTCATGTTGAAGTTCAGTGGCTTCTTGTAATTCTCAATGAATTTGGGATAGCACAATTTGGTACTTTACATTACTTATATTTTGACGGGTCCCTCTCAATTTATTGTGTAAATGTTAGTGTTGATTGTAAAAAGTGATTGGTACTTACTTCAATGTGAAAATGGGTTTAGGAGGCTAGGGGGAAGGAATAGGTAGCAGGTACAGGGGTAGGGGGAGGTAGAATTTGATGTACAATTGAGGTCCATTTTTATCCTACTTCCTTCTAATACATGTAATTACCTCACAATTCCTAATATTTTATCATTTTTATTTTCAAAATTTCACCATTTTGTCGATATTTTTTTAATTTGAAACAACTTGTAAATCTTAATTCATGACTTGTTAATTATCTCAAGTTGTCCAGATATTTGTAATTAAAAGTAGTTTTATATTTGACCAATAGGTGGTAGTGTGGTGTTTAACACTCGCTGGTTCCCTACCTCGCTGGTCCCCTACATGCCCAGCCGGCTACTGACCACCTAGCAGCACGCAGGAAACCAGCGAGGTGTTTAACAAGGCTTATTGTTAGTGCTATTCTGGTCTATTTTGCTCTTTAAATTTGTATAATGTCACCAATGGTCTCTAAAAGTTCCGGAGACACTACTTTATATTAACATTGACACAATTTACTAATTCTAATGGTCAACATTTTTAGTGGTCCTTTTTCACCAAATTCTGTGACAAATTAGACGTGGAACATATGCAGCTTTTAACAAGAGAACTATCTTACAGTACATCTGAAAAGTACACCTACGTATGAAATGGAAACGTCAAAATCAAATTGTCGCGTCAAGATACACTTGTACTACCGCTCCAGATCCAATCAAATGACTACAATGTTTTTGTTGCAGTATGCAGTCAGTTGAAGGCTCTCCTATGATGTTGGCGGGTACATGCGCGCGCAGTGATGCAGTTCCGCTTTGTTCCACGTTTCATGTCAAGTGTGCCTATTGTGAATATTCTTGAAACATCTTGATTCTAGTTTTACTGTAACGTAAACGAGACGTTTTTTAATCTCGATCTAATATTTTACTTGATAATTGTTCCGCGTTCAGCCTGTTGACACCACATAACCAGCCATTCACATTGACAGCCATAAACAGCTTCGATGTTTTGCCTTTGTTTAAAATAATAATTTCTGATCCTAATTAATGTGTTAGTATTTTGAAACGCCATTTTTTCAAATTTATTAGTGTTTACGTGTAACTCTTGGTTTACACATATAAACTACTTGTACACGTAGGTACATTGGCGGTCACCATAGGGGGCCATGACATGGGTGGCGCACTGCCATGCGGTAGTATAAAGTTGATCATGAAACTCTTGGTTTAGACATTTAATTTACATATACTCGTACGTTGTTTTTCGTTGATCACGTAACTCTTGGTTACACATTTAAACTACATGTAGGTATTATATCGTTGATCATGTGACATCAAGTACCAAAATGCTTTCACTAATGTATATTTCTTCTCTTCGAACAGCATATGATGCTATAGTAACTGTACACTTCTCCGTCAGTATCGACGTGCTACTGTGCACCCTTCGACGGTAAATTCACGTGCATACTCTGTTTGTGTTGTTTGATCGATGGACTTACAATTCGCAAAAATAAGAGGTGGCAGTGTGACGTATTGGGATAAGTCTCTGCTTCCCTTACTCAAGGTCGTGGGTTCGAGTCCCAGTGGGGCACATTGCTAGGCCCTTAAGTAAGGTGTCTTGCTCGTCAGCTCGGTTTTAACTATGTATTGAAGCACAAAAACGGTCCCGGTTGATCAGTGCGATGGTCCCACATGAGCGGCCTGCGTACAACGTGTACCAGACCGCTTGCAATTTATTATTTTTATTTATGCAAAAGTAAATATTCAGTTAGACATTCCGCAAGCTTAGCTTCACTTAATTGTGAGGTATGATTTGAAATCGTGCTAATATGTACCAGTATCAGGATGTATTTTAGAACACTCGTTGATGAGTTCTACATGTATGCCAACCGACAATTTTGCCAAGCAGGCGGCCATATCTTCTTGCAACTGAAACCCGATGGTCGTATTGCATAGCGAAGTAAACAATTGTGTGCGTTCTGTAGGTAATTGGTGTTTGAAGGGTTCATGAATTTAGTCATTGCCTTTCAATTGGATTTATGTAATAGACTGTTAAGTATATTATCTAAAAAACGTGCCTCATCGCTGCATATTCTTTCTAACAATCTCGTACCAAAATGCATTGTACATATCTTTAAAACATTTATTTGAAAATATCGGCCGCGAAATACATAGCTAAACTATAGTTTGTACATTGAAAACTCTAACAAAATATAAACACTGTGTAAAAAGCAGTGATCTACGTGACAAAAATCAACTACATAAACATTGATCAATAAATACAAACATAAATATACATTAAAAATAAAATTTCCAGCAGTATCTACATGTATAAAAAGAAATAGAATGGTCATTGTGGTGACGTGTAATTTACTTTGGTTTCCAAGTAAATTTTCGATATTGCGATTGTTCAAACAGTTGACCAGTTGGCATGATGTAGTTTCATTTAGATGTCACCAACGCGCTACTCCTAAAATTCTTCCTATTCAGGTTGAAGCGTCAGCCATGACGGGTTCCGAATTACGCCGCATGCGCAAAGGCTGTTGTATCCAATTAAGACAAATTGTCTCCGTCCTTTCTGTTTGAAACGGTAGTGTAGGTGGTGTTGGTACACGTCATAGGGTATCATCAAAGAAATGTGCAGGTCCCTCCAGGAGATGATTCAAGTCTGCTGCATTTACATCGGGTGACTCCAAACTGTCCAAATCGCTCAGAAAAGAATCGTTTCCCGATGACGAATCGACAACGAACTCTTGAACAGCCATTGTTAACGACCCCAAATGGTGATTGTTTGAGATGTTCGGATGTCCGTGGAAATAACTAGTAGCTGAACCAGTAGGGAGAGCAGCTTCTTGTCCGTTGGCGCATGCATGGTTAGGACTAGGATATTGTGTGTCGGGTAACATTTGTTCCGAGAAATGTGACTTGTGATACGCATGCGCCATTTGATTGTTGTAGTGCTGCATGTATGGCGTGGAATGCACGACGTTATGGTGACAATAGATGTCACTGTTAAGGTTACTGCCGGGGTACATATATGGGTAATGTATACCAAGATGATTCTCTGGAAGGAGGTTACGCGGACTCAGCTCTAAACAACCGGCCAACAAGTTCATGGTGTTCTGCGACAGTCCTTTTGATAATGCTTTTGCAAAGGCAACTTTATCGGGACACACCCCTGTCTTAAGTATTTCCGTCAAGGCTGTGATGTAGTTGCTGGCTAATCGTAAAGTTTCAATCTTGGACAGTTTCTGAGTACTGGAATAGACAGGCACGTGTTTACGCAAGTCGTCCAAAGCGTCGTTCAGTCCATGCATTCGGTTTCGTTCTCGCATATTTGCCTTTGTCCGTCTTTGCTTAAGTTTCACTATTCTTGCTTTTGTCATCTTTTTTTTCTTCGGGCCGCGCTTTTTTGGAACCTTCTGCTCTGTGTCTTGTGCGCTAGTGGCTACTGGTACGTCTGCCTCACCATCCGTGTTGTCTGCCATTTCCTCGTCACTGCTTAAGACACGGCTATCGGTGATTTCAACACTGCAGGGGGCGCACTTGTCCCGGTCAAGTTTCATTTTTATGGGCATACCTGAAACAACAATTCGTATGTGGTTAGTCTGCCTACGTTCGCGCACGGCGAGCCCGCGTGTGCCGGTGTCAGTTTACTCCAGTATGCGAAACTGAAACATGCTTTGTTCCCATATTTCACTCTTTTGTAAGAGTTTTATAGCGTTTGATACCCAGTTTATTAAGCGCGTGCAGCTGACCCACATAGTCCTATATGTGCATGAGTGCAAAGCTGCGCATATAAAGATCCAAATTTAGGCCAAAACGCCCATGTGTGAGGCATTTGAGGAAAAACAGACAAATGAATGAGTTTAAAAATACGTGTGAGTTCAAACGTTGACATGTAAGATTACAAAGGTATAAACAGCACACAAAAACTTGCAGTTGAAGACGTGCACCTGTGAATGGGTTTGCCGCTTCCGCCTATAGGCAGATGTGCAGAACATCTGAGCATAAATAACCATTCGAAAAATAGTGTTGTTTCGAGTAAATGTGAGTGGGAGTAAATATGTTATAGTCTTTGCTTATGACAGATTAGACAAGTGGCGAGTAGATGTATCTCGTGACTCCACGTTTATCTTTTAATTATGGCGTATTGCTACGTAACGCAAACACTTAAGTGCGCCGCGAGCATTTCTCTTACATATGGCAAGTCTTTTACGGTGGCTGCCTTTCATTAGTCACGTGTCATATCCTTCGCGGAAGGAACCAATATAGTGGTTGAATGCCATAGATTAATACTAGATATCATCTCTATGGAGCAGCACCGATAACGTCTCATGTGTGTTTAATGCACGTGCAAGGGACCGCTCTGTTAATTATTAGACTTTGTGTTGGTCTGAAAACTCCGTAAATTCTGGCTCGGCAAATTGACAAGAGCATAGAGCTACAGATAAAACAGTTTTGATTTTTATAACCTGTCAGAACACATATTCTTACACTTGCTCATGTACAGGCGATGTTTAGATTGAAAATGTTAAGGTCTTTCAGCCTAGATTTGCTAGTCAATGGGTGTTGTCATCGATTTCTTTGATGACGTCAGACGTGATCAGATTGTTGTGAATGACTGTTCGATCGCAATTCAAATGAGCCATGTAAACAAAAATAACAATGTGCACAAAATGCGATCGCCAAGATAGACACGACCACAGCATATAGTCGTAATAATAGATATTGTCGACTTGAATTGATGTTGATCGTCTTATATTCTTTATACATACACCATGAGATACAGTCCAAGACAAGTGTGCCGTGTCCCCGTCATGACGGCTATTTTTGTTAACAGCAAAAATGACTTGTAATAACTATTAGGGTGGAAAAATTATAATAACATATTGGTTTGGCCACCTTGCTAACTTTCTTTTAATTTCACCTTCATTCTCATCCATGAGGGCTTCTACTTAGCTGTCAGGGAATTTTGTCTGAATGTTTTTGGCTTGCACTGGGTAAAGTGCATAATTTGTTTTATTGTACTGCTAAGAGCTACGTGCTGAATGCGTGTAGTTAGGGTCACGCTTCTATTCGAAATTTGTGTTTTCTCAAAACACGTATCTAAAATATTTTAAATACCGAACTTTTATAAGAAGCTAGATAGGATCGTCAGGAGGGTGATCGGACGCTTAAAACGAGTGCAGCCTGTTTGCCGTCTTGCGAGTACATACTTGGCAAAATATCACGTGTGATCACCATGGGCGAACACATCTTTCCACAAGTTACATCAGCGGAGGCTTCTCACAGTAAGAAGGGAGATCTGTCGTCTGATTTGGAGTCGGACTATCTGACGAGCGGGAGCACGTGATTTTTTCAGACGGCGGGTCACGTATCCGATTTGCCTTCTTAGCAAGTGAACCGCTGTGATAGGCGACTTCCCTTATCGGTGTAGGTGGCGCTATGCCTTCCACATCTAACATGTTGTATTTTGTGCAACTTTAGTTCGTGGTCTTCTCATTTAAACGATTAACAGATAAATTGAGAACCTCCCATCATCTACCACTATGTAAACAGCAAGTCAAGCTCCACTTTCAGCCTATTTCAAGTAAAAAATATCCTTTGTTTTACTCAAGTGTTTCTCTTATAGACGCATGCAACCAATAAATTCCGGATATGGGCACAGCTTGACGCGGTACCGGTACATGGGCCTAAACACGCGCACATGTTGTCTAGATATTACTACATATTTGGTGTCAGCATATAATTTCATTGTATTGATCAGTTATAGCCGTGACAGTACGGGTCCATTAGTCACACTGGATGGCTCATCGTCTACTGAGAAGTGATTCACTGGGGAGACACCGACATCACTTTACAGAAATAATTAGTTGACGATCCTCAGAGACATCTTTAGGAACTTATCAGATATTATTACTTTAGCACGCTGCTGTGGTTAACGGAGACTTTGCATCTCAGAATTAAAATAAATCTAATTTTGAAGATGTGTCTTTATTTCATTTTTTTCGGTCTAAATTTCCAAAGCTTGTCGTTCTTACTTCGAGAGCTGCTTGATGTCTTTAATCGCTTTGGAATATACCGTGATGGAGCTCTCTGAGCTTTTCGGGAGATTTGTGATTATCGATTAGCGATGTGGCCCGTATTGTACACACGCACTGGACTGAGCCGCTACTAGGTCACATCCGGCGAGACCGAATGCACTACACATTGATGCGCGCGAGTACTAACGTGCACAGATACGAAGTGAGTGGAATTTGGAACTGGGTACGGAGTATTATGAGTTCGTGGGGTTCAATAGGAGGCGCGGGTCTGTAGTTCTGTACNCCCCCCCCCCCCCAGTACATGTACCCTGTACTCGACAACGTTTCCAGACAGTCCACCGTCTATATCACGGATCAGCTGGACTCGTATACAAACAAAATTATTTTAGCCAGAACTGTGACGGATCTGAGCTCCCATATAGCAACCCAAATGCATTTACATGCATGGGCATCGTACTAGGGCTGCCGTTCTTGGACACCGACAAAAACAATTAATCTTACCGTTTATTTAGTTCCGAGCGTTAGCAGATTTGTAGTGATTCCTTTCGGTATTGCACTTGTCTCTCAGTCAAGTACTCTGCGGGTGGGTGAATTGTCCCTAGAAGTTAGAACTCTTGATATCTCTCTGTCATTAAGTTAACTGTCTTTCTCCGAGTCTTAGTAGAAAATGTCAATTTCTCGTACTACGGTCAGTCTTGAACGTAAATAGTGTAATCTAATTAATAACCCATAGCTCTCGGCCCACAAATCAAATCAAAGTATAGTCGAGAAAACTTACTCATTTGCTTTGATCCAATTAGTCACGTGTTTCCCATGTTGACACTGGCCACGTGCTCTTATGAATAATTGAGGCATGCGCACACGAGTCGACGGCATCACCACGCAACTCGTCGTTCTAACACTGTACAACCGAACTCCTTCTTTCGCAGACTATTATAGTTAGGCACTCATCGAACATCCTTAGAAACCAGAGTGTGGGATTACACGCCTATGTTCGTCAGTTAATGTGTCCAAGGCATTTTGATTTCTTATCAACAAATTCGAGTATAATAAATGTTAAGGGCTAGCCTTGAACTTTACTTTACATGTAGCGATTGCTGGTGTCATACATAATTAACAGCTTCTCAGGAATTTTGTCTGTGACATTTGGGGAATTGTGATATTATTAAATATTTAACTCTTTGTTCTGGCCTGGAACAAATAATAAACGCTGGTTTGAACTACATTTTAAAGCAATTACAATTGAATTGTTGAGTTGTCTCCCGTTATTTCCGTTGACACTTCAGTTCTAGTTGTAGTGCGATATCTCTGTTCAATATAAGAAACTATCCTGTGTTACAATACTGTTCTCACGTAGGCTACTGGAGAGAAAAAAAATATTGGGAATACGACTAAAATAATGGTATGAGAGAAGGTAAAGTTGAAACATGACATTAAAAATCTTAACACACAACGGACAACAACTGATTGAAAAGTTGTACAAGTACTGATTACCCAGGTACCTACAGTGTATAAATTATCTGTGTCGACAATCAGAATCGAAATTGTTTCAAAGCATAAACACTAACTTGTATGTAGGAGTAAAAAAGTATGCATTGTGTATATTTTTGTCAGTTGTTTAATTGAAGCCCATAATTGTATAATACAAGTGTCGGCAACTGTTACTATCAATCTGATGTTGCATCATCAGAATTCTGTGAAAGTGAACTTTTGGATTTTATAATTTTAGTTTTGAAACTTGAAGAGTTCGATGCCATGTCCAAAGAACATCAATCACACTAGGCTTTGGCCAAATCTGTTTGCAATTAAATTCCTTTCATGAGCTTTTCAATATTGAAACGATGCGAAAAAATGTCTTTAAATGCATGGTCAGTTTTACTCAGAAGTTTAAAACAAGAACTGAGCATCCCCACGTACTAATGAGTGATTCAATTAATGCCATCCATGTTGCCATGTCATTGTTTACTCGCATTCAATTAGTGAGTACCTCGTCATAGTGGACCTATGGGACAACTCTAAATGTAACGAGAATACAGCAATTCGACTTGTCGTAAACTCGTGCAACATTAGCAAGCAGCACCGCAAGAACTTGAATATAAACCGGTTGCTCGAAATTCCTCTTTGTAACTTGAGGAAATAACCAACAAGGGATGAAGTTGCGCCAAAAACGTAAAACTGAGTTGTGTTGTAAACTAGTGCAGTAGGATTACGTCTTGACCTACAGTAGGTCACGATCGTAATCTCCTGGGGTTTGTTTGCTATTAATGTGCTGTGCGTTTTTAATAGAACTTAGTTTTGTCCCTTAGCTATATTTTTATACACAACTAAAGATTCTGGACTGATGTAAAAAGTAGTATTGCAAAGAAAGAAAATAGATGGGTTCTTTCCGCATAGATTCTAACCGATCATGTCACTAGCTTATGATTCAAAAACAGAGAGACTGACTACTTTCCAAAACAAGACAAATAAAAAAAAAACAACAACAAAGCAATGAAGACGTCTTCCACAGTGCGCACTGTATCTATTGTATGACTAAATTCTCAGGTTTTCTCTGTTCACTTTCAATGACAGTGTAGTATCGCCGCGTACTGTAGTAGGTGGACGCCGTATTCTCAGCCATTGTGTCTGACGGTATGTTGAAGTGACAGATGGCACGTGCGACCATTATCGCAAACCGTTTCTAAAATTTCACTCGCCAACAGAATTTCAGCATATAATTAAAGAAAAAGTATTGTTTAATCATGATCCAAACAATGGGGGCTAATTAGCTAATCAAAGACTATTTCAATAATTAAGTTAAGACAGTCATTTCTGTCGTTAACCATTAGTCACTTGTGAGACGCACAAGGGGATTTAGTCAAGTCTCCGGGGATGGGCAGACGACGACTCACTAATTCGCCATTTGCTTCCGTCTCATCTTGAAAACGTGAAATTGGCATAATATGGAGTCAACGGATCTTCCTGTTAACAAATATTGCACTTTGGGTCGTAAACAATATGTAGAGAACAAGATGATCTGGCTGTTAACAAATGTTGCACTTTGGATCGTAAACGATTTGTAGAAAACAGTCATTTTTATGTAATTCACATTGGGTGGTAAACAATACGTAGTCAATAGAGACTGCCCCTAACAAATAATGCTCTTTGGTTCGTTAACAATACTTAGTAAACAGAGCATGCTGCTTAAATATCATGCACTGTGGGTCGTAAATAATATTCTAAAATATTTTATTAAATTCCTTGAGCGAAGATATGGAAATCTAACCACATTTTCAGTTTTTTTATTTCCTGATTCACCATCGTAAAATATCCTACTTTAAAAGTTTAATTGCCAACACACGAAAGTTTACAATACCTAGACAAACAGAATAAGACGACTATATCAATTCCGGTCAGTTTTCATAATTTTTTTGAAATTTCGCAGTTAGTTAATTGTTTTAATTGTATCATACAACACCTGCAAAAATAGTCATTATAAGACAACAAAATTCTTTTCTGCATTTCATTAAAACTGTAGATAACAGTATTTTACGCTTCTGGGCACTATTTCAATTTTTTAATAAAAAGCCAATCTCGACACCAGAGTCGATGACATTGAAATACAAACTGTCTCCTCCCTCCGTTTGCCTAGACAAAAAACTGAACAACTTGTTTTATTCAAACTCACCTTTTGCCGGAGGTAATAACGCGTGAAAACTCGACTAATTTTCTGCTTCGAATCCGCCACTTCTTTGGAAAATATAAGTTATGGGGAATTGTTCGGTTTTATTATGTTTATATAGTAATGATATAAGCTGCGTCCCTATCATGCTTTCTAATGCAAATTTATCATCCACTTAAAATCCCAGCGTGAGTGATAAACCGGCACGCGCGCATCTGTCATAAAATGTGGTAAGCTGTTAGGCAAACATGCTCGATAATTTTCTGCCTGGACGTCACTAGTGCCAGATTGGCTGTAAGAATTTCAAATTTTCAAAAATGTTAGTCATCTTTCCGAATTGGTAGCATCCAGTTCGTTAATGGATGTGTTAAGTTACGTAGTGACGAAATAACTACATTTCAGGCCGTGACACTGGGATCACGGACATGTTTAAATGTAATGTTTACAATATCACAATGCAATATATAAACTCCATTGAATATCTTTTTTATAAACTTAAAGACGTTTATTGAAAACGCGTGATGCGCTTGTTTCTTGCTACTGGCATGTCACAACCGGGTTAAAGAAGAAAGATACTTGCTTCATGAAACTTAAGACACGTCTTTTGTTCAGAACTGTGAAGGCCCACACTAGCTTTACTCGCGAGATTTTTGTTTCTACGGAACTTTTCTCTTTTGGTCTTATCACAGACAATTTTTAAACTGAAAACATTTCGTTCTTATATGGGGGATAAACAGCTGACGTAGTTTTTATTATTTTTTTCTGAAACTTGATATCACAGTTCAGTCAGAGACCATCGTTCACAGTTGATCTCTATCAATTTCGTTTGCCAATATCAATCCAAAACAAGGATGTCTCTCACGAAATTGTTTCCTTTGACAAAAATTCGTTGCCGTTCTGCGCAAGTAGTTATCGACCATAAATGTCTGACACCTGCTAGTTGGTAGCAGGTTCCAGCTATTGTGTACAAATAAATCATGTTTGGCGAATTAATTTTATGACCACTTCGGTCTTCAAACGTGCATTCTGGCTCTTAACATTGTTTCTTTTCAGGTGGTCAAGCAGTTAATTATTTTCTTTGATAGTTTCATTCATGTTAGCTTTCAAGGTAGATGAATTGGTACAAATTAGAGATCAGTATCTAATTCGGTCGCTAATTACATTATATCTATGTCAGTATATTATAACTTGGAAAATTCACAAATACTGCTAAAGATGAATAGCACATTCAAATAGACGGTTTATCCGAAGTATCCATTGTTTTCTGTTGCCAAATATTAACTAATGTGCCGCCTATATAGCTGACTGTATCTCCCCTTATCTAAATGTCGTAGTCAGCGCCAATTGAGACTGCAAAGTGTGATGTTAACTGTCGCCAAATACATTTACTAGTGTCGTCGAATTCAGAATGTAAAAGTGCGTTCGAGTTCGGCAAATAAGCGAAAATATTCCACTTCAAACTTGTCTGTGTGGCCCACACTTATCTCCAATGTACTTACGCTTTGTTGTAAAGTAAACGGAAACAAGAAACGAGATAAAGTGTTGTTTTCGCAAACAGGTTTGATGTGCCTGAGTGTTGCTGTACAACTCTTGTACATGTCAACTGTTGAGAAACGTAACATGTATTTACATCACCTGAGTAGAGTTCATTATCTGTCTCCCGACTAGCAAATCTAACCAAAATCAAGTTTTCTTATTTCAAACACGCGACACAATATCTCACGTAATCTCGCGAAGTCTTTCATTTTAGTGTATGTCCCAGCGTTAACTGAACTCCACAAGCATTTTGCAAAACTTGGAACAATCATCATCATCTCCACCATCATTATCGTCGTCGTCATCATCATCATTTCAAGCATGCTTGAACTAATAAAGTCAACAGCTTTGATTTCAGCGAATGTCTGGCAAACATCGACAAGAAATGGCGAATTTCAAAAAAATCACAAAAACTGACCGGATTTTACTGTTTTTTGGCTCCGGTCAAAGTTGATAATTTCAAAATGTCTACTAGTATTCCAAAATAATCTCAAAACTGCGTTTTTCGGCCGCAATACAAATACTAAAAAATAGTAACAAAAGTATGGAGATGAAAATCAAAATTATGTAAATATAAAGTTTAAACAATATTCAAACTAAATTAGTAAGACGAAAATATACGTACGTGCACAAAATATATTACTCTCAAATCGAGGAATACCGAAAAGCTTGAGAAGATTAAATAAAAACGAATAATGTCTTTGTAACAAGAAGTACTAAGCACAGTATGACACTTTAAAAAATACGGGATCAGTTTGCTCCTGAATGATAGCAGTGGCGTCGAATTCCTGTAACGTGGCCATACGTGTACTTTCGAAGATTGAAGCTTTTCCTGCCGATCAAGCTTGTGCAGTTTAGACAGTGCAGTGTAGAATATTACAAGCAAGCAATGTTCATGATTTTTGGGAGGTGACCATTGCGGTTAGTTGAGATCGGCACGGTTTCTAGCGAGGGTCTTCCGAATGCTTCACGAATATTATATAAATTGTGCAGACCTCCACACTGCTCAGTAATCTGTTGTTTGTCTATGCTCACAATTTAGTCTAATTAGCCATGGAACTAGAATGCAGCATGAACGACGTTTCGACATTATTAAAATATCATCATCAGGTACTATAGACAAAAAGAATACAACAGTGTATCCTCATATAACAACATACTTATTTCACATCACAGAGCAAGTGCAACTAATTACCATAAACTGTGGTACAAAACCTAGTCTACTGTCCTGTCCAAAAAGAATCGAATGTGTACAACACTTCGTCAGATGTGTAGAGATAATGGGACATACAGACGACGCACATGTGAATGATACACTGGAAAAGGGGAGAGTGAAAGGACATGTCCTGAAATATGAAAACCTTCCAAATTAAAGTTCGTATCTAAATCACATGTAGGAGTTATTTTGAGCTCGATTTTATTTTACACAATGTCTATTACGTACATGCGCTTATATGGATGATGTTCAACAACCTGAATCGATAAAAGAGTATGCGATATCACAGTGCCACGTCTAACACCTAATTTTGCTTGGCGTCCTTGGTATCTGGGATGACAGACAAAATATGGAACTTTTGGTGGAAATGAGAATCTTACAACCTCCTTCAAACACATCTTTTCATCCTGAAACATCAAAATATTTCAAATGCAAACAAAAATCTGTCACAAACTTCCAGTGTTTAGCAAAAACGCCTTTAACCTGTTTCCTTAGTCATTTGTGGTAGCAACAGTTTGTACAAATGTAGAAATATTATCTTAACAGCATATAGGTTTGCATTGAACCTTTTAAAATTGTGTGTTTGTACAATTTTTGCTAAGAACCTAAATCAAAGGTAATGTAGAAATATTATCTTAACAGCATATAGGTTTGCATTGTATCTTTTAAAATTGTGTGTTTGTACAATTTTTGCTAAGAACCTAAATCAAAGGTAACAAGTAAAATATTGTGCTATTTACGTTGGACACTTACGTGTGCTGTGCTTTCATAAACCCCTGCTTACAACATGAAGGCACTGCACCACAAAACAATACATATTTCTGCAACAGGAATTCCATCTTAATTGAATACATCATTTTCGCTTATTATTTTTCTTTTTAACGTTTGTTTTTGGTCAAAATATGAGTACGAATTTTAAAATCGGCGCATACATAAACAACGACGTATTAATCGACGTTTCGGTTTATTATCACTAAGCCATCCTCAAGACAAATGTTCACAATATTGCTATCAGGTAACACAGGTGCGGAACAGTCTACACAGGCACACGTCATGCATGTTGACGTGTACATGTACCTGTGCAGACTTCTCCACCTGTGTTACCTGATTAGAATACTGTGAACATTTTCTTTTTTTGTTTTCTTTTTCAGCTGCAAAAAGGTGTCGGTAATATTTAGAACAAAACTTACTGTATATCACCAGAAACATTGACAAATATAAAGTTGACTCATTATAGTTGTCTAATGATGACAATCAATTCTCACCCAGTGATGAAGTTCCAAACACTTTTGATAGTAGCTTGTCATGACCACAGCCAATTATTACGTAACTTTATTTGAAATGTCCACTGCAATGAAGAGGGTTACTGAGTTAAGACTGCCACTTTCTCTTCATTTAACCATATTAAGAACATGTCAAAAACTGTCATTGTTATAACAGTGTATAACTGTTACTTTGATGGTAGTGTTAAAATATAATAATTCTTGGGCAATACTGTTTCGTTTTCCATAAATTTATAATTGTGGAATTAATTCTTACCCCTTTAGTTAAAGATCTGTAGATGCATTTGTTCACACTGGGCTATATTGTTAACAAACATTGCTGGGAGACCACCATTTCCCCTCAAGTCGTTGCTAAAGGCGGCGCTCAAGGAAAAAATTAAAATTCACCGGAATATAACAAGTGTATTTATTCTGCGGTCACCATTACATGTGCTCAATTAGGCGGATTACATTTTGTGGTATATATACATATGTTTGCATTTATCTCGGACTATATTAAGAGTTTCAACGATATAGTACAAATTACCCAAAAGGCGAACCACCTTGCGATGTGAGGTGCATGATGTCCAAAGATATTATTGCAAGATAAACAACTTATGGAAATGAACAAACAGAATTACAAAAACATGAAAATATCCCAACGTAATAATTGAAATGTTCTTACTGGCCGCCCAAAGTATGAACAGCTACTGAGACGGTAATGCTGCAACAACAAGGCAACAAAACAACTGTCCTGTTGCCGACGACTTTGGAATTAGTTAGCCCGTTCCCAAATAACTTGTTTTATTTTGTGGGCCTGTCATTTTCAATTCTTCATAAGAGAGGGAATGTTGCAGATACTGCTAATAAGTGCATCGAGCCTTCCTTGACGGTCGAGACCGAGACTGTCCTGGTCGCCACTAGCACGCGTTACTCCACAGGTCGCTGTGTAATGATCAAACCATTGGGCACACATTGTACATTCAGTTTGTTTACCCTGCTCTTTGCCAACCACCGCTTTAATGGAGCTATAGCTTTATTGCTTCCGATAGGTGTCCGATAATATATCTTAAACTAACGTTTATATTAATCCACATGACATACACGCGTCCTTAATTGAAAGCTTGTCGCCGACACAACTTTTTACATGGTAAACCTCAAGTGGTCGATAAGGGAGAGCCAGTAATCAGTGGAAATGTCGTGTGGACGACCGTTTGTTGCCGCCGCCGAGTGTAAATATGCTACTCAGGAATTCACACAACACGCTAGATGACTGCACCACTGTGCCACCCGCAGTACAGGCCGGCATCCAAGCTCTCGCTGTGATTTATCCGAAATACAAACACCTTTTTATTTGTGTAATAACTTATTTGTCTATTAAATTGTATGCAGTTCAGTAATTTATTTATTTTAATACTCTCAGTAATTTAAAGCGATCTTCGTACGTGAATGTGTTCTTATTCAATACCCGATGTGAAATTCCACCATATTTAAACTCACCACTGCCACCTCTATGTTGATTCTCGCCATTTCAATGTGTGCAAAGGTTTCTGGGAAAAGTTTTCGAGTTAGAGGAGATTTCCAAGCAACACGCCTCTAAGTTGGTGTGTGTGTATCAGTGGGGTGTGATAAGCACTGCGACCAAATAAACAAGATACATGTATGTGTAAATCGGATATAGGTTCAAATGACTGTCACTTGCATACTTAGTGACGTGAAAAGGAAATGCAAACGTTATCAAATTTCTTTAATAAAATTTATAGATGCACAACAACCCTCCCCATGATTAAGCTGCGTCAACTGAGGACCTAATGAAAACTCCACAGTTGTTGACGTTTGCAAAATAACAAATGTCCACCGTTCAAGAAATTCGAACCACCCCTTGCGCAATGCTGGCTACGGGCTTGCAAAAGAACTATTGGAAATAAAGGCACTCTTTACAGTAGTAGGTATACCTGTACACCTTAAAACAATAATACTTCATGAACGGTGAAAACACAAAAAAACATCTATTGGCATGAACACACAAAACACAGCCATTGGCATGAACAATGACATTTTGAACCTACAATATCTTCATCATCGCCATACGCAAACATCCCAATATAATCTGAAAGTTCACTTTCACAATTCAGTTTAAAGTCTGCATGGTTACCTTTTCCCTCAAAAGTCGCTAATAAATGCTTCAGTTTCAAAATACGGATCACGCAATTTTCTTCTTTTGAATGGGCGCTCCTCTTTTGATGACACTCTGAAAAGCTAATGTACGTTCTTAATCTAAATGTAAACTTAATGTGCAACCTCATACCTGTGCGACAAGTAGACACGTGCAGTAGTTCAGATGTACTGAGCGAGCTTCTACAACTGTCACCGGATACCATAAAACAGTGCGTATTTTTTTATAAAAGATGGGGATGCACCGGGGTTGATTTCCGTACAGGCGGCGTTGCTTGCATTCGATCCTAGCTATGCCTATCATCGGAATTATGAGGAAATCTTATTTGAATTTCTTTGGAAGAAATTGTCATTCCCAAGTTGACACTTTTGGTGTACTTCAGTGACTTTTTCTGCAAGCCAGCAAACAGGCATACAAACAAGCTTCAACCCGCCACAAGTCAAGAAATTCACCTCGATCTCGAAGACATGTTTTGCGCGTGGGATCACCCAATACAAGGTACCTAAACTACACGGTCAACGGACTCATAAACACGGGGCACGGACGCATGAACACGACTCACGGACCTGCAAACACCGTTCACTGACTCACAAACACGAGAACGGACTCACAAACACGATACACGCACCCAAATACACAGGACATGGACTCATATTCACGAGGAAACACGGTTATCGTACCGTCAACCACGGGTCACGGACAAAATGGATGTCAGCCGACTCAGGAAGCCGAGGAGTCCGTGACCCGTGTTTGACGGTCCGTTAACCGTGTTTCCTCGTGAATATGAGTCCGTGTCCCGTGTATTTGGGTGCGTGGATCGTGTTTTGTGAGTCAGTGGACGGTGTTTGCAGGTCCGTGAGTCGTGTTCATGCGTGCGTACCATGTGTTTATGAGTCCGTTGACTGTGTAGTTTAGGCACCTTGCAATAGTAGCCGTCTAACCATTCCCACTATGATCTCCAATATACTATTCATACTGCTTTGTGCGACCGGTGGCGCCACCCTGGCGAATGATTTGCGAACTGTTGTAAACAAAAATGAGTATTAGCCACTGAAGGCTTTGAAGACAATGACCATCGACTTCCCTGGCTTTTGAACCACGTGACTTTCAGATACTCTCTTTCTCGCAAGTTCCGTAGTTTCAGAGTTCACTCAGGCAAAACGCCAAACACAGATCTTCCACTAGTTAACAACGCCACGCCCTCAACATGCATGCAATTGTTAGATCGTCGAAGCGGATTTGCACACAAAGGAAAGCGAGAGGACTGCAAACCCATCGGCTACCAACAAAAGCTCTGCCTTTCTGGGAATGTTGTTGACGTCATTTCCATCACCGACGAAGCCCCATGAGGACTACCCCACCATCGGTGTTGAAAGCGCGGTAGGCCTAGTCAGTGGGGGTTTGCACACGTGCTGGTGCGTGAATCGTAAATAATCACTAATGTCAACGAAAATTTGGTACATCTCATGGAAAGGACAGGGTCCTCTTTACTTTCAGTAACATACGGAATTCAAGGTATAGTTTAAACTCGGTAGCAAAGGTAGACCTTGAAGAAGCAAAGAAGATAAGACAGATAGAAGTACAGTCATTGATTGCACATTATTCCACATTTATTGTACTGGAAGGATACAGTGAACAACATACAATAGTAAAACATTAAATGTCCGAGATATGTGAAACTATAAAATGACGTAGTTACACAACTTACGAATTACTTGGCTGAAAATATCGCACTGTAAACAACATGCTCTCGTATTGCAACTTTGCCAGATTTTCAAACATTTTACAAATATTGACACAGGATGTAAGTAAAAATACATTCCACTGATCTGCTTTACATTCAATAACTATCTTCGGCTGCATGTCTCGCAATATGGTCTCGTATACTTGTTCACAATGATGAAGTTTAAACAACGTGTATAAAAGAAATCAGCAAATTATCACAACTGTTCATCCAAACGGATGTCTAAGTTGACTTCAATGTATGTCTTGTCTTCTTTAAGTTTCTGGAATATAGAACAAGACCACCATTACCTGTGCAGTACATTACAACAATACCTCTGGCTTTTTCGTAGAATCTGTTCAGCACTTAAAGATGTTATAGAGAAATCCGACATTTTCAGTCCCGTCCTAGGCACTTAGCAATTCGTCCTTGGATGTTAGTAATGATGTCAGAAACAGTAATCAAAAATAACCTTTGCTCGCACAGTGTTTGCGTTGTGCGACTTGCTTACAGCGTCCGACACTTCAGAGGGCTTTTTTCATAAATTCGTTTCAATTAAAGTCTAAGTATTAAAATACCTCTCACAATTATCAAAATATGTTAAACTGACCGCCAAAGTTGCTTCAAAAAGATAAGAACGCACCTCGTCTGCACCGCCTGGGCTGGAAGGGTCGTATATCTGAAGATGGACGGGTCCTGAAACTTCCAGGCTTCCAAGCAAAACGTGTCTTCCGATCACCTTATAGTCCAACATACCCTTCTCACACGCTGGGCTGCCAACACTGAAATACATTCACATGAGTACAGTGTGAAGTACATAGAGACTGTCTGCAGATATTTGCCGTTGATCATGTTATATTTACACTTTCACCATATCCGCTGATGTCCAACTTTTGTTCCACTAATGTCAAAAAACTGCTCAGTACATAATAGGATCTCTCACTCTCTCTCTCTCTCTCTCTCTCTCTCTCTCTCTCTCTC
>NMRA01000817.1:111840-133244 GCA_002633005.1 Phoronis australis
CTCTCTCTCTCTCTCTCTCTCTCTCGGGGAGCTATCGAATAAAAAACTCGTATTCCACTCAACAATCATAACACAAAATCCGTTTGGTAAATTCATGTTTACTTAAAAAATACTTACAGTATTCCTTGGTCGATATCAAAGACGTAGAGGCTAGAGTAATCTGCCCCGTTTACCACGTAGGTCATGCCATCAGGGGAGACAAACCCTTTGTAGGGAAATGCTGTTTTTTGGACGCTGACATTAATAGGTATGTTTCTGATAGTTGACAGTGAATCGAGATCACGTAGTTCTACCCTCTCTACAACACAAAACATTGACGTAAAACAACGTGCTTTGTGTAGAACCTGCCTACCACTCACGGGAAAGTAGTTCTTCGTACAGCCTCTAACCAGTTTACATATGGGTAATCACTTTCATTTTGCGACCATGCACAGGACAGGAATACTTTTTGCAAAATGAAAAACTGCAAGTGAAGTGTGTTGTATAGCATGCGGGCACCCGGGGGGGTCCGGGGGGTCTCGAACGAGCCCCCCCCCCTCCCCCATTTGGCGAAGTGGGCAAAAAAGTACGCCCCTTAGAAACGAAAAGTCCGAGAAAACGAGACAAAAGTCCACTAAATAAGCACAAACGCGCAATTCACAGTGAAGCCCCCGTTTTTGTTTTTTTTAGTCTGCCCGTTTTTTTGTTACCCAAAAAGTCCGCAATGCCAGGAATTCGAGCCCCCCTATATTGAAGGCTGGGTGCGCGCATGTATACAGTTGTTACTTTGAAGGAATGAAACACACTGTCATATAATTATACATCCAAGACTGGAGTGAACTAATTTAAATCAAAATCTTCATTAACTTGTTTTACAATTCCCGACTATTACCCATATATAGAAGCTAGAGTGCGCTGGCATGTGAAACCTACTTCGGCAAAAGGCTGACCAGGCAACCAGGAATAACATTGCCATCAACAGAAACGGTAGACAAGCATTGTAATTCACACGAACTTGCCAGCCATTTAGATTGACGTGAAGATATGAATTTTCTTTAATTCGAAAGTTCTCTATTTGACAGTCATCAGTTTTCAAATCAATATTTCCCTACAACATAACAGTTCCGCTTACAACAATCATTGCAAGAGGTTATTACCGTTCCCAAATATCATTACGACGCTGTTCAGTTGTTTGGAAAAGCCCAGTAAGGACACACCGGCCGACTCATCAAGTTCTGTGGCTTTACCTGTCACGAGAGACGAAAATCAACATAAATGGTAAACGTAGATCACAAACAATGAAACCAAAGGCAACTTGTCAACTCGCCTTAAGGCGTTACCCTACAAACGTTTCTTTGACAAAGGCAATTGCAGGTAATTGAGAAGAGGATTGGAATTCATATTTTTTAAAATGTACCCGGCGTCATCACCTTTTGAAAGATATTAAATCTGGTTTTGACTTATTAACAGATGTCAACGACGACTTTCCCATCCAGTTCTCTCAAGCAAAATTACCTTCTTTAATCCTCGTCGACACGCAAATGCTCGGAAAATTCCTTAGCAAGTTTGCTAAACAGGCAAGCGTGACCTGCATGTACGCTTGTTGCGCATTCACCATAAGATACATTCTGTGTTTTTAGTTGAATCCTGCTTTTATCACCCAAGTGTAACGTCAACGGTGCATCAACAAGAAACAGAACGAGTAGTAGTAGAAATTGCCAAAACATGGCTTAGTGATATCGTTCTCAAGTAAGATATAGATTCTTGTTGATCGGATTAGCTCAGAAATCATTTCAATGCGAGTAAGAAAAACGTCGAGGTGAGTTAAATAGTGCTAAGTGGTCTAATTCAAGTTAGTATTCAATAGAGGGCAGGTTTGTAACAATTTAAGATAAAACGCGTGCCTCGATTTTCACTAATATCAATGCTAATGATTTTCACCGAGAAAAAGTAAAGTTCCAATGGAAAAAAACACAAATTCAATGTTAGAGTAATTTACCCGCTAGTGTGTTCCAGAGATGTACACTGGCTGAGTTGTAGTCGACGAATGTTATGTAAGTTCCGTCAGGATGTGTAACGACTCCAGTGTGCGCCGTGATGGCGGCCGACCCCTGGTGGTTAGGCGCGGACTTGAGCTGTTTCTTCGTCTTATGCATGGACGAGAGAAAACTGAGTGTTAAAAAGGAGGACGAGTGAGGCAATGTGGTGTCAAATCAATCAGTTACTGAAATTTTCAGAAATCGTCTACAGTAGGCGCCACTGTTCATCATTGTTCAGTTCAAACGTTTATCCTAAAACATTTTCCAGTGCTTCCCAACACAACACTTGAAACCCTGTGAAATGAGGTCGAATCATGTCTGATTACTCACAACGACGACGTCTATGAGAAAGTTTTGCCATAGTCACTTCTACAACAGTGTCTGAATCGCTTACAATTTGTGTCAGAGATACAAGCAGAATGATTCCACTGAAGAGTGGACTTTAACATAACCCTGCATTTTACCAAAACTCGTTGGTATGATTAACCATGTACCTGTAGGTTCTACAATATGTACCTGTAGGTTCTACAATATGTACCTGTAGGCTCTACAATATGTACCTGTAGGTTCTACAATATGTACCTGTAGGTTCCACAATATGTACCTGTAGGTTCCACAATATGTACCTGTAGGTTCTACAATATCTACCTGCACGTTCCACAATATGTACCTGTAGGCTCTACAATGTGTACGTGTAGGTTCCACAATATGTACCTGTAGGTTCCACAAGATCAAGTCCTTATAATTGTCATCTTTTCCGTCCTTTGGAACCATGATCGCCAACATTCCGTTTCGTGACACACGAACACCAGCTAACTCTTGCTTGCCGCTTGAAAATGACTCACATGTACCTAAAGATGACAAGTGGTCATAAAATGTAAGCAGGAAGTTGCCAAATTCTGTCTGTGTGGATGCATTCGTTGACCATTGAGCAAACATGAGAGCAAGTGTGAGTCGAACCAAAAACAAATGTTGCAGACTGCAGCACCACAGCAATCAGAGTGTTTACGGAAACAATTTTGGACATACAGTGTACCTTGCACTTCATTTGTGACAGTCCATGAAAATACACTTATTCGCAGTTAAAAATCTATTTCCAAGCAGTGTTCGACCTTCAGCAAATAAATATGCTGGCCTGCCGATCCACTTATGAGACCACATCCACATAGGGCCTATATGTGATGATTTACTGACCCAGCCGCAAGCCCACCTGGACCACTGGGCCAGCGTGTATTTCGAACGCTGTTTCGAAACACCTGATACAACAGGGAGAAGGCCGAAGATACGCATGACCAGTGAAGGCATGACCTCCTAGTCGTTTGGACTAACAGATATAAGTTATCAGACGTAGTTGAAAATTGTGTGTTTCCACTGTTCGAGGAGGGATCTTCGTTACTTCTAAAAATTGCATGTCTTTCCAAACGTCCCATCGCGGGCACACATAATATATCAATAATTGACGTCACGAACCTGTGTTAGTATCCCAGACGTCCACTTGCCCCTTTTTGGACAAACTTGGACAGATAAAGTGGTGGCTGTCTACGACATCGAACCTGAAAAAGCGTAAGTATAGGTGACTTTATCTGCAGAGATGACGCCATCTTGGATGTAGCCAAATATACACAACACTATACAGAATTAATAGTAAAAATTGTGTGTATTTATTGTGTGTACTGAAATGGGCCACGTGACTATATATGCACATACATGAATCTTTCTAAAAAATTGACAAAACAGAAAGGTACATTCATAGCAAAACAATGGAATCAATACTTTGACAAAATTCCATTTGAAATAAAGGTTTATGATGAATTCTAAAACCCACTAAAATACCATGTAGCTTTAGTTCTATGCATTATGAAAATAAAAAAGTCTTTATTTTAATTGCCTTTGTATAGAAGTGGTATCAGTTACAATCAGTATTACTAACAGCGTTCTGTAGAGCAGTGCATGGATTATCGTCAAAATTCTCTTAGAATTAATGTCCAGAAATAGTTGTTAGTAAGACGGAATTTGGGACTTAAGTCTTATTTTGTGAAAGAGGTCACAATCACACATCTCGCGGGAACATGCACGGTACAAAATTGTGACCAGTTTGGTCACCAGCACATATGTGTACAATGCTTGAATCATCTCCAAGAGATTACTATTGTACCTTGGAGAAGCTTCGTTGTCCAATTGATCATCCTTGCTGTAAAGCTTGCAGGTGTCCAGAACTTTCAAGACGTTTCCATTGACAACGTCGATAACGGCGGGACATTTGCTGGGCAGAACAACCACGGCTTGGGTAGATGACAGAGGTAGCGACAGTCTGGTATTCACCCCACGTTTACCTGAATTAGACACAGCCAATGCTGAGTAGAGGTTTCCGGGCATATGGTATAGCCGGGAAGTCTTTTACCTTTATAAAGTATACTCAAATCCATAAAATTTCATTTATAAAACCACTGCTCTTTTTTTCCTTGCTAAAACAATCGTTAAGATGCAGGTGTATAGCCCAGTCAAAGTGTTCCTACAACTGGCATGCTGTTGTTAGTGTTGTTCACTAGTCAGTGTAGTCGTATGGACAAGGATACAGAACTTACCTCCTTCCTCTTTCAAGTTGTTCAATTGTATTCTGCGAGCTTCGCGATTTTCTAAGAAATCCCACACGTGTATACCATACATCGATGTGAACATTATGTAGCGTTGGGTGCCAGGCATGACACGAATCTGAAAAAAAGGTAATTAACTAAAATCACATAAAAGTCCCATGTTCTACTTATATTTACATATGAATGGGATTTGAAAGTTGAAATGAATTTCAAAAGAATGACAACAAAACTCATGAATCATTGTTGTTTCTCTGGCCTAAAATTACTTTATTAGAAGTCTGGAATCAGGGTCTTTGGTAAGCTTTCTAGTCACTGGTCAATCATAGCTTCCGTCATTGATGACGCTATACAGTATCTGTTTCAGATACCTTTATTTTGGAATATGGTATTGGGTATATTTTTATTGTTGAGCAAGGTCAGGATATCGAAATGAGGTCACGCTGATGAAATAATTTCAAAAACGTCAAATCATGCAAAATGTAATCGCCTTCATATTTTGAAAGTTTGTTGGAGGTCTGAGACCACATGACGCCCAGCCAAAAAACCGTAATTTAATGGGTCGGAGAGTTATTATAACGAACTCAATGAGCCAACCGCCCTCTATGGGCGGTCTACGTAGCATGATTTATACCGTGTACACGTTGTCCATGTATTCTTGCATCAGATTCCCGGTGTCCGCATCATCCACGTTGACGTAGTCGACACATATCCAATTATTGGTGTCGGTTTTCGCGACGGCACTCTCGGAAAACACCGCCTGGAAACGAGAATGGTGTTCATCTGTACAGTATCGTTAAACACGTATGTAGTGAAAAGCGAGCCGGCTTATGGACGCAAACATGTCAACCCATTCCCATGCAAGCTTTTATGTCATTTTTTGCAGCTACTCCGTAGCGCCCTTTGCGTAACTGCTACGCTTTTTGAAGCTGCAGCAAACCATATCACAAGACATTTTTTTCTAAAAATCTTGCCACGGTTGTCAGGAGTTGTTGGTATGATTCTCAAAAATCTTAGCAAGGCCATTTTCGGAAAAATTTGACAAGACTTTTAAAAAATCGTGTTAGATTTCAAATTTTTCGTCACTTTGAAGTTGAAAATGCAGCTTTTTGATTTTCACCGCTTATGTGGGGAAATATGAGTTCCAAACCTATCACAAACGGATAAACTTCACATATTTCAGGTAAATAGTATTGGTATAGTGTGAAATTAGAGTATGGTAATCACTGTTCCATTCATCACGTGCTGCATGCGCCTCGCGCATCAAATTCGGTTGACATGAAACGCTTTTCATAAAGACAACATTAAAGTGCGATTTACACGACAATAGTTTATCAGAGTGTAAATTGGGAGTGCGGCTTGCAAAGGTTATTGACGAAAACTGGGATGGTAAGGGTAAAAATGGTAGACATGAATTAGAACGTCCACGCCCAATTTTTCTTCATTATCACAAGAAATCTTAACAAATGGGAAAGCAAAAACAGCCATGTTCGTGTAAATGCTTATTTCAACACCATTTGTTAGTGAAAACAATGCCTGATCCTGTGGACCATTACTGAGATCGCACCATGCTGTTCGAATGCGAATTCACAAAAATTAGACAAAAGTAAACACCGACTTGGGAAGAAGCAACCGATAATAATAGCCACCTAGTTTTAAAAATATACCTTTATACTTAGGATAATTCGTGTAGCGCTCAAACACTAAGAAATGCGTTACCATAGCAAAAAGATAACCAGTAAAGTCCAGTTTATTGGTGGCTGTTCCGTCATTTAAGTCAAGTAGCAGAAGCTTGCAGTAGACGTCTATGAATATCTTGTCCTTACCAGGGACTGGGAAGTGTTTCTCAAAGCCTAAAACATGAACAATACCGTCATGATAAAAGTCTCGAGGTATTTAGGGTATGCATATCCTGGATGACTGT
The DNA here is from genome assembly GCA_002633005.1 of Phoronis australis. Lineage (NCBI taxonomy): Eukaryota > Metazoa > Phoronida > Phoronidae > Phoronis > Phoronis australis. Next base: position 118,374 of record NMRA01000817.1, read on the forward strand.
CTAGTCAACGATGACCATATTTTCTGCAAAGTGACCTGATAGTTTCATATGAATTAATATCTACTTGCGCTTAACAAATAGTTCCCCGTTGTATTCGAACGTTTAGAGGTGACGTGTCTGGCGCTGATATGACGTAATTCGTAATCCAAAATAGGAATAGAAGTGCACAGTCATATCAAATTGCCAAAAATCTTACAAGTCTTGTATATTTTTCCGACTACGGGAGCATATTATCACTTCAGACATTTGCAAAACAATGTGTTTAGGTAACGGTTAATCAGTCTAAAGTGCTTAGAAATTCACAGTGCTACATAAAATGTGGTCTAGGTGTAAATGCTTCTTAATTTTGGCAAATTAATCATTTTATTTGACTGGGTACAAAACGTCAAAATGACACCAAAGAAGCTCATACGCCGCACCACGCATTACGTCATCAATTATTTACAACGTGTCAATCAACCTCAGCTAGTAACTCACGCAAATTGGAAGGGTGAAACACGGTAAGAATTATATTTTGGTTATCGAATCGGCCTACCTGTAAAGTACTGATGGCTTATTTGAGGCAAATCTTTCAAAAACGTCCCGGTGTTTATGTCGAAACTTTTCAAGTTTGAAAATAGTTTTCCACCATTCTTCAATCCAGGGATCTCGTCCTTGTTGTACGTTTCACACAGTATGATACCAGAGTCGACTATACTGACTAAAGCCACCATATTCTTAGTGAATTTGTCATCACAGATCTTCAGGTGTGCTGTAAAAGCTTTAGCATCCAAGTCGTAGACATGCAGTATTCCTGATCCTCTACGCCGGAATGCAAACTTCTTTCCACTCCCTAAAATTGAAATCGGTTCGAAATCCACATCCGATTCTTTCAGATATGTTCTCACTCACTATCAACGATCATAACGTATTCAAGAAGACAAAAAGGAGAAAATATAACAAGGCTAAGCTGAAGTCAGTTGAATTGCCAACATTGCAAACAGAAGGGCGGTTGGATAGAGATGGTAGCTACATGCGCCCATACAAGAAAACGCGGTGCGTGACACAAGCAAAAATTGTCCATGGGGAACGAAAGTGTTAATTGGCTCGCCATTGACTCACCAACAAGAGAACTTTCGTCATTTTCATGAGGTGAAAGACCTTTTTCTGTTGGATAGTCAACTTCAAATACCTACAAACAGATAAGAACTGCAATATGAACATGAAATTAACCCACTGCAATCTGTTGCTGCAGCCAATGATAACGAGATATTTGAATTCATTTTGTCCATTCACTGACCAGAGACCGTTGGATCCAGATTGGACGCTGAAGTCGTAGGATTCTATCCCCTGCTACACCGCCCCACCGATTTCGACCCACGAAAACAGTTGACACAGGAAGTGAACTCAGAAAAAGCATACTCACAAGGACAAGCAGTGGCGGCCAGGCTTAGTCAAACTCTGCCTTTCAGTTTTAACTCTCTCACAAACTTGTGTACAAGGTCAGTTTATATATACTTTTTGAACAGCAGTCTCGTCCCCAAGCTCCAAGATGGCGCTCTGATCGGTTAGCTCAAATATCTAAATCGATTAAAGTACTCTTGAGGCTTGTGGACGAGGCTGTCTGATCTGTTGTAAACATTTTAAGAATGGTCAGCACCCAACCTACGGCTAAGCCATCTGGTGACCCAACCATTGTAGTTGCCGGTAAGTCCGAAAAGACTGCAGCTTCTGCCCCGATTGGGACTCCATCCCGTAACCGCGTAGACTCCATCGGGACCACCAGTCGAAAAATATCATGCATTAATGTTACTAAACATCATGTATAACCTACAGCTCAGTCAAAATAAAGCAGTGCTGTTAAGTGTCACAAAATAAGATTAAGCTGTAGTGAAGCCGCTTGCATCAATATAAAAAGGCTGACACATACCACTTTCCTGTTCACAATGTCGACTACGCAAACTTTGTCCGCGGTCAAAGCTGCTACCCATTTCTGACCATTCAACCTGCAAAGTGGGTGTCTCTTCTCGTGCTCGTCTTCCTTCATTTTGCCAATCTGTGTCAGATTGATCCATGCATTACATTGATACCTAAGTTGCGATTTCATGGAGATAACACATACAGTACCATTATCCAATTTAGGTAAACTTTAGTTACTGTAGGCCTGCGTGACATTTTTTATGTAAGAGCCATCAAAGTTTGCTGTATGACGTGAAGTCTTGTCTAGATTGCCATATTAGTTACATGATATACGTACGTCTCCACTAGTAGAAACTTGGCAATGACACAGAAAAATAAATACCACAACCAGTAACAATTTGAAAAACTACCAGGAAATATTTCGGGACTGTAGTACATCATTTGAAGATGCAAAGAATGTGCACAGAATACGCAGTTTGCTAGCTTCCCTCCATCTGTGTTTTTGCTCAGTGTAACGGGATTCAGTCTGCATAACTAAAGTACATTCAGTCACCAAGTCACCGACTTATGGCGTCATTCAAAATGGATTAATCTCCTAATGTGTCACGATTATTTCTGAACCACTACAAAACTATTTTTAAGACTGTTCAACCAAGAGTTTGGCTTTTGCTGGTTACATTACCGTTAATCTATAGACTATGTCTTTGGCAAATAGATTCCAGACAACCAAGTCACATTTTTCACTGGTTTGGAAGTAGTCCAAGCTAGTCATGGCGACCCATTGGTCATTGTTACACAGTATGGCGCCATTGGCGATGTATGTGACGTCATCTTGGCAAGTAAATTTCTTGACAAGTTTCCCATTTGAAACCTTCCAAACGTAAATGACCATTTGATGAAGATGAGCTGAAAACAGTACGACGGTAGTATTGCGTCAAAAATGACCTGTCTAAAGAGGAACCTTATTTGGAAAGATTTTAATTAATTTGGCACATTTTACTTACAAAAATGGAGATATTAGCTTTAAAGTACTCAAGACAAGAATCGTCAAAAGGTAGCGCATACTGGAAAGATTTGTCAGACTGTGGAATAACTGCATTGGAAATAAATCCAATAACTTTCAATGCAATCATGACTAATCATTATTGTATGATCTCGGTAAATAAAACTTCTGCGTTTAATCAAGTTTTTTAATAGAATGACTAAACTGGTGAAAATATGATTAATTCAGATCCAAGAATATGATAAAATTTTGAGTGATTCAACAAGACGTACCTTAACAAAACGTTAGGAAAGGGGTCAATACATACCGCCCACCATGTAGTCTTGTTTAGCGGTCAACATCAGTTCATTCAGCGGAGTCTCAATCCCGGCGTAACGCATCTCCACTGGCCCATCGCCCGGCTTTAGGTATCCTAGCAAAAACAATCAATTGCCGTAATTTACTACGAAAATACATCTTGTGAAATGTCACGGTAGGTTTCGAGGAGAATTGCTGTACTGGTATCACTTGAAGAAAACTGGCCTTAAAAATCCAACCCAGCTTTAAAGTCTTTGACTATCCGCAAGGCAGTGCATATGTCAATGATTTATCCTTTCAGAATCATGTTTTGGTAACACTTTTTTCATACGCCACTTCAGGTGGGCTGTGGGCAAGCTATTTTAAAAGGTCGAAGCGGGTACTTTTCTTCCAAAATCGTGATTGGACGCCCTTTGGACGCCGTGCATTGAAGTAGCCAATCACGCATATCGAGAGATTTACTGCAACACAGGCCACAGTCATATCCGGAAAGCTGCAACAGTAAATGTAATTTCCATATCAAATCTAACAGTACGGAATATCATTAGTTTCAAAATATCCGTTTACGTCTTCATTGTTGGAACGACCACTTTGTCCAAACCGTCAAAAACTAGTCATATCCTTGAATTGCACTCACCCTGAGAGACTATCAGACCAGTATGGTTGGGTGCCTTTGCTTGCCTCAATAATTCCTGAATGTGTGGGTATTCTTCAATTTTCTGACTGGCCATCAGCCGACCGACCAATTGACAGTTCAGCTGACCACTGTCCATGATCAGAGCAGGCCGACACAACGGGAGAGTCTTGTGTAGTAGCTTCATCTCGCTGTCACTCAGATTGTGGTCTTCAGCAAACTGCAAGTCATCGATGATACTGCGAATAGCAAACGGGAACATTAACAACGCCGTGGTCTTCAGCAAACTGCATGTCATCTATGATACAGCGAATAGCAATCAAGGGGAACATTGACAACCGTGACGTCGTGGTTTTCAGCAAACTGCAGATCATTAATGATACCGCGAATAGCAAAGGCGAACATTAACAACGTCGTGGTCTTCATCATCATGGATCCACACACCTTTACAAAACTTTGAAATAAGAAACGTCATGCCTATCTAACAGGTAAAGTACTCAGGTGAAAGCATTATAGATCGAATTAGAAAAATACAACTTGGGCAGGTCACGTTATGTGATCTGTTACTGCAGACGCAATCATTCATATTGCCTGTGTATATTAAGTATTGTTTCCTGTTGTACTCATTTTCAAGTACNCCAGCCATTTTCAGCTTACAACACACTAAACAATCCCTAAATCCAACGTAGTTTAGTTCTCTACTAACCTATCTTGCCGCAGAATACTCGCCGATGGAAAGTGGTGGCGACAATTGTTGAAAACAGCACAAAACAAAAATAGAATAAAACAGATTCGCATGGTAAACTCAACGCAAAACCACTCCGAAAATGCGAAACCACTATTTTCTGGAATTAACATTTCTTGAACACTAATTAGGCATCGATTTGTCTGAACAACAGACCACATTTACGCTTCATCCATCAGTCAAGCCAATTTGTTTGCGTAAAGCGCTACCTGTTGAGAATTTGACCAGCCAATCAGAAACGACGGTGTAAAAAAACATTAGAGAGGAATATTTTTTACTCTGCGCGTGCAAGCGCAGAATTTTATTATACATGCGTGTGTTCTCTACCTCTAAACTTCCAAGATCAAATTGAAAGTGGACTCTTCTTGAAAGAAAGTTTCTTTATAAATTTTAATCCTTTACACCTAAAATCTTTTAAAATACAGAATTGCCAACATGGATTGGCATGTGTTGCAGTGCAAAAGAAATCGTTAATAGTCAGATCACATTTAATTATTGTGACTTACATGTGTTAATGTCACTATGTACTTGGAAATATGTAACAATGAGAACCACAATAAACAACAGTTAGATTAATAAATAAACACATAATCGACTTATAACTTAAAATTACAAGTCGTGAACTGTGCGGACAAGTTCCTTGAGTATCTTTGCATAGTCATATCTGCAGTAACACGTTTACATGATGCTGCATTTTTCTGCCTTAGTTATTTCCGCAACTTTTTTTTCGTACTCGTCCACTTCGTTCAAGTAGTCAGTTGGGGGCCATTGGTGTTCAGTGACGTAATCCAGATTTTCACCGTCGAGTAAGGCGAACTCTTTCCTCTTCTGGAAGGCCAAGTAATTGGTGGCTATGAAGTGGCGACACCACGTGGACAGCTGAGCCGCGTTGTGGCGCTGAAAAGACAAACACGAAAACTTTGACTGATAAACATTTAGTTTACCATGAGACGAAATGTTGAGACTGACCAAAACAATGACATTGTTAGCGACATTATTGACGGTGATTTAATCATTTTGGCATATTAGACAGCTATGAAATTTATGTGGCGTTCACACAAAGAATGAAAACACATTGGCTGGGTTCCGTTATGGTAGTACGTTGCATTGTAGCGTTCACTTCGCCTATGGAACCGAAACAGTTAAAATTCTATCCCATAATTCAAAATTCTAACCCCACCGATCAATCATTTCAGTGGCCCCCATGTTGCTAAGCCACTTCTGTTAAGTGCCAGAGTATACTCGCGAATCACTCACTCTAAACTCGCGTGATTTTGCGAGATCTTGCTTTTCTCACCAGAAAGGTTATGTACAGAATGCTACGTTGGTGGACCAAACATCCGATTGATCTTTATTTTGCTAGTTGGCTGTTTACAAGAGGTTGTATTGGCTGCGTTCATACCAATACAGAGGTCATTTAGCGAAGTCTAAACCTCACACAACCAAATCTTCCGGTTTTGAAGTTATCGCCAAAATCTAGATTCATAGATATCGAAGAAACTTCACAGTCACCTGACACTCTTGAGAGCCAACGAAAAAAGGCGTGTTGAGAACAGGACATGAAGATATTCTTTACATACACTATTAAAGCATGCATAAATTAACGAAGGGTGTGTTCGCGGTAATTCAAGACTTCTGGGAAACCAGCGTTTTATAATGAAGAGGTAAATAGCTTAAGTAACTATTCAATACTAATAAGTAGAAGTTGTAATGGTTACCTGCGCTAGATGCAAGAGTCCGATGACGTCAATCTGTGATGTTTCGATACATTTTGTAACTGACCGATCCACTTCCTTTGAAATGTACAGTTCGCAAAGATTAATGAGTCGTGTCTGGCAGTATAAATCCGCTGTGTAAAGTATTCCCACTGAATCGCCCTCTTCAATTGGTGCATGGTCGGTATATAAATACTCTAGGAGAGCCAAGAAGTTGTCAAGCTCGGCATCTGGGAGCGAAACTGCGCTGCTCCCTCCTTTACCTTCAGCAAAATGGCCGCAAAACATGGCCGCCATTACCTCACAACGTGTGGCAAGAATGACTTTGTGGGCGTGTATTTTGCATTCTGAAAGGCAACCAACCATTTTGTATAACATCAACATATGACATTATACATTTGCTTTAGAAAAAAGACATGTTACTTCTCAAGACAATACGTCAAAGAGCGGAGACAAAATACAGTTTCCGTGCACATGATATCCCTATGGGGAGAAGTTGCGGTATCAGTATTATCACTCTTCAGTTGAGTGTTGTTTAGAAATGTATATCATACATAGTCGAGGTGATCATTTACTTACTTCCTATTTGAAACGTGATGTCTGAATACAAAGATTTGTTGAGAAAGAGTTGTTTTAGTCTCTTTGCAGTCTCGTCGTTCAAATATGTCCCAATGCTTGGATTTAGAAAGTCTTCGTCTTTCTCTATGTTACGGCAGATCGTCTCTAAATGAGGAAGTTGAAATGTTTTGGAAACGTTCTTCACGTCTTCCAATACTTCTTCAGATGGTGTTTCTTGGAAATCAGGTTGACCTTCAAAACACATTGGAATCAAAGTGAAAGTGTTGCACATACATGGCGCCAATGCATAATTTTGCGCATGTGCGTTCCAATTACGACAGAACAGTAGCGAGTTTCCAAAATACTGACAAATAGTTGACTACCGTAGAACTACCTCTTACTGATTTTTACTTGATCTATATTTTATACGACTAAGCTCCCTGTAAAACGCATGGCGGAAATTCGAGTGACGTCATTATGAGCGCACCCAGGGGGCTCGGGGGGCTCGAAAGAGCCCCAAATTTGGCGAAGTGGGCAAAACTGTCCGACTTTGAGAAACAAAAAGTCCGAGAAAATGAGACAAAAGTCCATTAAACAAGCACAAACGCGCAATTCACAGTGGTGCCCCCGTTTTTTTTTGTTAGTCCGCCCGCTTTTTTGTTACCAAAAGGTACATATCGCCAAGAATTCGAGCCCCCCCCACATTGAAGGCAGGGTGCGCGCATGGTCATGGACATTATTTTGAATTCATCCCTGATAAAAACTTATAAAGGTTTACAACATTTTACATAGCACGAAACTAGTACCTGTGTACAGGAACTCAAGCAGGTGCACCACAGCACGTGACGTGATGTCGGCACTTAGTTGAATGACCGAGATACTCTTTCCCGATTGGTCGTCGAACTCGTCGAAAATAGCAGACAGACCCTCGCACTTTCCCTCGTTGATGCTGGCTCGATTAGTGGTGTTTTGGAAGGATTTTAACTGGTTAATCTACAGGAAATAAAAAACACGACGTGAGTAACATCTTGGCAAATAACAAATGTTTCATAGCTCTCATTGTACACCTACGTAGACGAATGCGTTTCCAGGAAAGACGTTGGCATAATATGCAATGCGTGTGCAAATCTGTCTATCCCCGCAACTTATTTGTTATCTTTTTCACAGCAAAATAATTTTGTAGGTGATTGTCGCAAAAACGCAGCTATGCAACTTCGTCGTTTTTGGTAGATAACTGCAAAATACATACACACTGTTGAAATACGTCTGTGAAGATGGGTGATTGGTTAACTGAAACGAAGGCAAACAGACAGGCAGGCACAAGGACAACTATGTTCTTAGCCAGCCAGACCTTTGCTTGACTTTATAACATGTCGATTTCTTACCTCTTCATCCGTTTCAACTCCCAGAACTTGTGCGAAGTACTTTGAGGCACTGCAAATGACAATCTTGTGTGCCAGTAGACGTTGTCCGTCTTCAAGCTGAAAACACATGTCCGTGTGTTTCGGGTTTTGTAGCGCTTTCAACCAGTGGTCAGCAAACGACGCGGTCTCTATTTCAATCCAAGGAGCTTTCCCTGTGGGTACAGTAGCACAATTAGTCTTCCACCTGAATTAATTGTTCTTTTCCCTTTACAAACTGCCAGGTAAGTAATTGTTTTGGCGCGTGGTGAAAAAAAGATTTTTAGGAGAGGCCTGCTCGATTGTTAGGATTATTTCGGTGATGAAACATTCGGTATGTAAGATTAAAGCGTTCAGCCCTTGAAGAACGAACTGTGGTCCATTTTATAAGTCATGGAGTAACCTTAAATTGCACGCTGAAAGGCAAACAGGGGTGCAATAGGGGGCAGCCCCTATGTTACAAATCGATTGAACCTCTTACCAGCAGGGGGCATCACGGGTGGCAGCGGGAGAGGTTTCTTGCTTTTTGAGAAGAATCCACCCTTTGCTCTGGGAGAACCGTCCGAACAAATGGTGGCTCGAATCTGAAAACATTGCGATTGCGTGATTAGCAACAGTGACGTCGAGAAGGCGGACAAAAATTTTTCTTTGTAACTTAGTGAGGAATTTTCCGATATGTATGAAGACGTCCATAGTGGCATTTGAAGTGTACTCACGCCAGAGGTGGAATGAGACGGGATGAATATTCTTCGTATACTAGGAGATTTTTCAAGTGCATTCTAAAACTGCTAACTGTATTCTGACTGCATTCCAAAACATCCGGGTCCAGTCTTGTGGCCCGCAAATATGGTTTGCCGAATTCACACCCGAATTTTGGAAAATGTTTCATTCCGGCGGATTCTGCTTCATTCATTCTCGCACATTCCGAATTTGTGTAACAAGGCTTACATGACAGATCTGGAGAGAGCCAGGGGAGGTAAGCAAACAAATTTGGACCGAATTCGACTAGCTGCCACCATGGTTAAGAATACGAACGCTGCTATAAGCTGTGTTTCTGAATTTTTCTTGGTCCAAGCAAAGGTTTAGAACAATCGTTTAGAAATGTACCCAAGCGAAAAATTGTTACCACAAAACTGAGCCCTTGGGTGGAGTTAAGTGCATTGAATGTGACTCTGTCAGTATTTTGATACATGTGCCTTTGTTCGCTCTGGGGTACGGCACTTCCTGTTGAGTCACTTCTAGTAGGTAAAGTCATCGAACAGTGGCACAGGATAACGCGGTTACGGTAACAGAAAACACTTGAAAACATGAAATGGCATATAGTGATATTTAAACAGTCCTACCGCATCTTCGAAGCATTGTTTTACACCCAGCTGTGTGAGGGCGCTCGTCTCGCGGTAGGCCACCAAATTAAGTTTCTTGGCTAGACCTCTGCCTTCTTCGAACGAAGTCAGCCTTGTTGGATCGGTGGCGGTAGAACGAAGGTCTTGAACAAAGCAAAAGAGGATCTTTGTTATTTGAGAACAAAACTATGTTGTGAAACAAAAACTGGTTTCAACACCTAATTGGTTTCCCATGTTACATGGTTTTCTAATAATACATATAGTTGTATTCTCAAATTCGTAAACATCCTATGTACTGGTGTAGGCTAGCTCCCAGTCGAACTCAAGTAAACTGTAGGACTATATGACTTAATAGAGGAACGAAAATTATTATAAGCTTTACTCATTAGTTCTCAAAAATGTACTCGCATTCTTCATAATTATAATTATAATATAACCTATATTAAACTGCATAATAAAACTAGAGTTATGTGGTATTCCATTTATTTTGTTGGGTTCTTTGCTAATACATTTGTAAAAAACACAAATGAGCAAAAACGAGGTATTGCTTTTTAGAATTGACTTCTCAGTCTCTTTCATGCCAGCCGCCAGCCAGGGCCGCCAGCCAGGGCCGCCAACTAATTAAGCCTAAACTTAACGATTCCAAGTCAAACTGAAAACCAGTAATATTCATGCTCCGATGACGTAACTTCTTGAACACAACAAGCGTCATTAGTCAATTACTCCCTACTTTAATAGTACTTTGTATTATTTCAAGACATTGGAAAGGGTAGACTCAGTCGCTCAATACAGCCTAGATCATCTTTGAAAATATGGAATGTATCGGATTATGTAAATAATCCATCTGTTTTTGTTGTGTTTTGTTCAATCATCTGATTGGTCGAAGTGCTGGTATCCGCCGCGCACGCTTGGACTCGATAGTCCCTTCAAATTACAAAGGGTAACAACAAAAATCGAAATTATAGAATAGATTAGGATATTTCAAACAGATGGATAAAATTCCGTGTCTTTACTGTACCTCCCTTACAAGCCACAGCAACCGCTGGGTAGAATACAACTAAAGTTCCGTAAATTCTGTTAATGAAACACAGTTGTTGTCTTACGATAATTAGTAATCGCGACCCATTGTACGTCAATCGAAAACTAACTTCTCATTGAAATGCCCTTATTTGGAATATGGAATATGGCAATGATTCCATATTTATCGTTGAGCAAAGGTCAAGAAAACAAAATTGTCGTCAGGGTTATGGAAATTCAAGTTTTATTCTGTTAAAAGATCGAAGCCTGTTGCGTGCCATTTCACCTTTTACTAACGGTCAGTTCCCCGAATTTGATGGAGGTGCGTGACTGAACCTTTTTTCACCTATAGGTTGAAAATGGTCTCCCACGACGCCCCACATAATCTCGCAACCATTGGTCAGAGTCAGCAATTTTTTTCTGTCTGGCAAAACCATGAAACTGACCACCTGCTGGCTAAGACGTATCAGTAGACAAAGGAAATGCTCAGCAGAAAAACGCAAAAGTCATAATGACATTTATTTAAATTTACAATCCAAGATTAACGTATTTACGCGTTTTAGGCCTACAGTAGGTGTTTACCTTGTTTGCATCCGACCAAAATTTTCGGTACTTCAGGAATGTAGTGGTTCAGTTCGGGAATCCACTTTTGCTCTACGTTCGAAAACGAGTCACAACTTGTGACATCGAAGCATACCAGAACAATGTCAGTTGCTGGATATGAGAGCGGCCGCAGACGATCGTAATCTTCCTGTCAGATACAAGATGAGAAACAACCGGATGATAAACCTTAGTAGAACACAACTGATCAACTAGTGAAAAACTTGCGGAAACTGATGGAAGGTACTGACGACAACCTGACCATTTCCATAAGCAGAAAACTCGACCAAAAAGACTTGCAGCCGGGTGGTCCAACTGTTTTTTTAACTGAATTTATTACGTGATATAAGATTTTCAACAAGTTTAAGCTCAATTTAATCCTAGCGATACCGTTTTGTTCTCTTGCTCATTAAATAACCTTCAACAATTAAGCCTGTCCCACCTGTCCGGCAGTGTCCCACAGTCCTACGCAGAACGGTTTACCGTCGACTATTACATTAGCAGAGTAGTTATCGAATACAGTAGGGATGTAGTCACCCGGGAAGGAATTCGTAGTATACGAGATAAGCAGGCAACTTTTACCGACCCCTCCGTCCCCAACCACCAATAACTTTAGGTTCTTCATCTCAGTAGTTTATCTGGAACAAAAGAGGGCGCAATGCGGCTGGAGTATCAAACCAGTCGATAAATACATGCTTCTTCCAAGATCAGCTTAATGCGTTGGTCTTTAAACCATTCCCTAATGCATTGCTGGTACACATAGGCGCAATACGCCTATACTTCACTTTTATGACGCATCCAGTTTAAGTAGCTATAGTGGACCATATATATATATTAAACTGGTATCAGTAAATTTCTCCCACTGCAGCTTTGCCTACGGTAGGGCCCTACATACCCGGCGTGACTGCCAATGATACTTCTTAGTGGCCGGATCTACGTACTGGTCGGTAGTTATCAAAATGGTTACAACTTGTTTTGAATGAGAGTTCTACGGCATGACGTCCGAAAGGGCTTTTTGTAGCAACTAAGACAAGATTGTTTCACGCCCGAATGTTGGTTCATTCATGCACAGATAAATGACTAACCATCTAGTACGTTTTTTGTCTAGACTGCATGTACGCAACATTAGAAAAGAAAATGGGCAGCTGATCAGCTCCGACTACGAGGAGCGTTTCCCAGAATTCTAAATAATCGTAGTTTTCTTCAGAATCATCAAACTTACCCTCAGATAATCTCCAGAACGGTTCCCGGCACAGTCGCTCTGATCCACACTTGAATCCGATCGGCTCCCCATATATTATATACCACTGTTTGTTGCTAAAAATAGTTAACCAATAGCAGCGAGCCAATCTTATCAATGACGTCATATGCTGAAGAAGGAGATCCCCGATAGGTGGCACGCTTCACGATCACCGTGAATACTCCAACCAACTGTAGCCGGACCGGGTACGGTGGTGATCGCCGCTGCTTGAGACGCCCAACGTTATCTAAACCAGTGGCGGATTTAGAGGGGGGCCAAGGGGGCCATGCCCCCTAAAATTCTCCCAGATTCCATTTGGCAGTACGGGGGTGCGAATATCTGACGGGCAAAATCCTGGCTAATCATGGCTCTCTGCCCTAGCTGCCCCCGGCCAACTCAAAATCCTGCGGGATCCGCCCCTGTAAACGACAATTCCTCCTTCATGGCCAGCTTATTAAGTTTTACATTACAGAAGAGACTCTAGAAATTCTAAACACACTAATTGAACTCGCATAACTTCCACGGAGACCGTAGTCTCCTGCACAGACCCTCGAGGTTGGTGAGGACGCGTCAGCTTGTGATGAGGCCCGGGAACCACTGAGGTTACGGAGACCGCTGACTCGGACAAGCGGCACTCTTCAGGTCGGGGGCCGGCAGCCCTGCGGTGAGGGGCGCCCGCCGTGCCGGCGCACCGGCGAGTGGTTGCGCTGCACGCGAAACAAGATGGCGGACGAACTTTGGAGCCTGACGAAAATAGGTAACCGGACGATATATATACTTAAGACAGATCACGTTTCAGAAGTTCATTGTAATGTGAAAGAAAACAGCTGGATTCTACTCTCTGATAACTCGTGAGACAGTCTGACACTGAGTGACTCTCTGATACACCGGCCGTAACCATCTACATGATGCACCTGATCATTCTCGGCTGTCTTGTTTAATCTATGCCTTCCACGACAGTGGTAGTGGCCTTTTGGTCTCAATTTATTTCTACCTGAACATGCAATTAATTATCAGCCAAATATGTGTAGACGTCAAAGTCAGTTGATCGTGGACAAATATAGAACGAATTGAGAGAGTGTTTAAGAAACCGGTTAACAGAGGTTACTGTCAAGTTTTCAATATTGTACTTTTAGATGGCCGGGTTGAAAGCAAATCAAAATATCATGTAACGATGTAGTGGTCAAAACAACAGTTCGCTGCACAGTCCTCATTGATGTTCGTGAAATTTGTTAACGAAACTTGTAGACAATGTAGGACGTAGCACTGAGTAGTTATAGCTAATTATAAGTCATTACCCAACCAGACTGACGCTCGGTTGGTATATCTCAAGAGCAACAGCTGCCAAGAGCTGAGCTGTTACGTACGACTCACAAGAATAGGCGGGATTCAAGACAAAATCCGGGTGGTACGATTTGTTACGTTGCATTCGAATTTCCGCGTGGGAAGCCGCCTGACTACATGTATGTCACAAGCAAGGTTGTTCTACAGCTGGGTTCCACTTTGTAACACAAGGGCGACTTGTGAGTTATTCTCCGTAGTCTACTACGTACGCACCTGATCATACTGAGTTGACCAATCATCGTAAAAAGTAGCGGCGTTCCAGTCTCCTTTTTGTTGATTGGCAACTGCTAAGCGCTCCGCCGTCGTCAATAAACTAGACCCATCCACTCCAGACATGGTCGATCGCCGGGTGATAGAATGACTCGATGAGGTTTGAAGGTCGGTGGCCGCAATGTGATAACGTCATGGCCGGTAGATGGGGCCACAGGTTGCCTCGATAGCTGCCATGCAGGTAGCGAGTCGGGACGGACGCGACGACTGCCACACTGGGGTCTGTCTCAGTGAACACATCACTGGACTCGCCTCTTTCAGTTTCGCAGAAAACTTTATGAACAAAATAAAAAGGTGTGAGTGATTTCTCACCTCCAAAATCACTAGACGTGACGTCAGAAACTAATATTCTGTCTCATCTGCATGCCGGCTATTTTACTAATTCCGGCGGCCACTGACTCCGCCGGGCAACTAAAGTCGGGACGGCGGATAAGCGTATACATGAACATGAACATGAACATGAACATGAACATGTATGCTCGTGAACGAGTGTTCAGTCTTGGCTTGCACTTAATGACCCCAGAATTAATGCTAGAAGCTCTGATCTGAGCTCAAATTTTCGAGTTTTTACTTGAACACTGGAAACTAGCTCGGCTATGCAAAACTAGTCATGCAGCGGAAACTGAACATTGCATGCGCGCACCCAGCTTTTATGGGGGGTGGGCTCGAATCCCTGACCAAGTGGACATTTTGCTAACAAAAAAGCGGGAGAACTAATTAAAGGGGGTACCACCTTCAGGTCTGGTGAACTGTGCGTCTCAGTGCGCCTTAAGTAGTGGACTTTTCAGTGTCTCGTTTTCTCGGAC
>NMRA01000818.1:16646-31438 GCA_002633005.1 Phoronis australis
TCCTCGTCACCACTGCTGTGAACAAGGTCTCCGTCACTCACACTACTGTCACTGTGATACGGGTCACCGACTCCAGCCATTTTCAGCTTACAACACACTAAACAATCCCTAAATCCAACGCAGTTGAGTTCTCTACTAACCTATCTTGCCACAGAATACTCGCCGATGGAAAGTGGTGGCGACAATTGGTGAAAAATAGCACAAAACAAAAGTAGAATAGAACAGATTCGCACAGTAAGCTCAACGCAAAACCAAGAGGCGGGAAGCGCTTGCCTCCTAAAACGTCACTTCCGGAAAAGCGGACGAGTAATTAATAAAATTACGGAAAGCTGTAATTAAGTGAAAAATATGTCTAGGATAACCAACCAACCTTATTTTAGCTCAAAATGACATGGAAAAAGGTTGCCTTCGCCTTTAAAGGTTCTGCATCTTCCCAGCCTCCAATCACTTATTTCACCTTCTCATCTCTTGCTTATGATGTATTTCTCGTATTACCTTTGCTACCCACTAATTTTTTTCTTGACTTTCTCTAAATGTTTTGCCTATTAGCCTAGGGGAGCTCGACCTTTTTTAAAAAAGTGCAATATTGTGGAAACTATTTAAGCTGGTTCATCCATAAATGCTGTGCGAGAAGTGCGGTCTGTCAGCCAATATATGGTGCAAAATTAGGCGATCTAATTGCACTTGTCTTGTAAAAATTAGCATTTTAAAATGTCCACCTTCGGGGGCCCAACTTTGCCTCGGCTCGGGGCAAGTTGGGTCCACCCACGGGGCAAGTTCGGCCTCCATTGCAGTACTCTTAAAATGAACAAAAACACATTTTTGCAAAACTTTGTGTTGGTGTATGCCTGTTTATTTGTCCCAAAGGACCGTAAATTACACAAGAACTAGGGCTTGAATGTCAACTGTCTATTAAATATACTTCACAAATATCATAATCTCTTACATATTAAATTGATGATCGAATGCTACTTTTAAGATAATGAGCCATTAAAAGTAAACATGGTGAGAGTTTAAACGTATTTGCTTTAGTCCTCATTCGAGTTACAGCTGTGGCACACAAAGGAGGACAGCATCCCACCGTCAGCGCATTCCTTATGGGCCCACCCTTTGCACTCAACGTAGGGGACCCACTTTTCTTTACTCCTGCTGTTGAAATAGGGTTCTGGACAAACGAGGCAAAACACTCCTGTTCAGACTCGCTGTTTGAAGATGGGATGGTGATTTCTCTTCTTTTTGTTTTGTTTTTTTTTTTGTCAACAGCAAGTTTTCTCGCAGGTTTCTTCTAAGTCTTTCCCTTAGCCTGTTCTTTCAGGGCCTCTTCCTCTGGTGTGTAGGTAAGAATGGCCGATTTTCTCCGTTTTCTGTTTCCACCTGTTGTTTTGCGCGGTGGATCTGTTGGGTGTGGTCTCACTGCTTGTACTGTAGTCAGTAGCACCATAGACTATGGTAGCACGTAGTAATACATTTTATTCACGTTAAGACAAAAATACAGTTAATACAAATTTACGCTTATGGAGACTCTGTGAAGGACCCGAAGGGTCTGCTGACCACGGAGCCACCAGAGAATAAAAATAAAATACAGTGTTACAGATAATCAGAATTACAAAATTAGGTGATAATGTAATTTAAAACTACTTGTAAAACGACTAGGAGAGATTATCGAAAATAGTTACTTACGAAGCAGATGGGAATAGTGCACTCAAGTTCATAACTGTCAAACAAACGTTTTTAAAATAATCTATAACAGAGGATATCGAATGGGTAAAAATTTTTTGGGAATCACTTTCAGGAAGGTTATTAATGATATGAGATAGGGCGTTGCGAACTGAATCTTCAGCAAATGATTCAGTACAACGAGGAGTTTGTAGATGTCGGTTTTCTAGTTAATGTAATTTCATGAACAGACCCACGGGTGGCAAATACGACTTATTTCCTTGATTATCGACAATCACGGGCTGCTGAATCTGATTCCAGGGATTGCTCAGGATGGGAAGGCGTTTCTGGGGTCTTGCAAACTGCCCCATCGTAATGAGCACTAACGCCTGAACCTTGTAAATTGAGTCCAAGGCATTGATGGATAGATGTGAATCGTGGTTATCAAGAATAATGAGTGCGGGAGCATCTTTTGATGGTTTGACATTTTCAACGAAATGCAGAAGAAACATGGTGAAGTTGTTAACTGTCATCCAACCTGATGGATGAGCGGTTCCTTTTGAGCCTGCAGGTGCTCCGTTTATAAAGTATTCCTTATAATGCGCTAGAGAATAAATCAAGAAGGTTGGGATGGTCTGACCGCTGCCCTTAGAGTATCTGATTCCCTTGATTTAGTTTTTCTCTTGTAATGTCAATCCATGCTTAGGGAAAAATTCTGAAAAAAAAAACAATTAAATGGTAATTAAACTTGACATTGTATTTGTTCAAGACCAGACGATACCCCGTAAATGTAGATCACAAGCCAGACGGTTTACTTTTGAACCCGTTCTGGCTTCGCATCAGAGAATAAAACACTTTCACATTTTTAGTGCTCACAGTATTTACGTTTAAAAATCATATTTTTGTTCACAAATCTTCAAGGTGAGTTTGTGCAATTTCATGATGAATGCTACTCATTAAATTTCCTGAAAAAATTATTGATAATATATCAAGTAAAGTGAACGGGGCAAGTTCGGCCCCTGGCCAGACTAGCTGAGCCCCATGTTAACGGGCCCAACTTGCCCCGCTAGCTCTAAATGGCAACACACGTGATTACCTCATCAATCACTGAGGAATCTGAATTCATGGCCTGTCTTGAAGAGCAAGCTGTTGTTAAAACCCACGAACAAAACATTTTTACATCAATGCTCATGGCCAGCACTGAATCGAGTGAAGCTACAAAATAAAAACTGGGTTAAAAACCAATCATCGCCCAGAAGCGGGTCTACGGGGCTTAATCCCCCCCTTGGGCCAGGACCCAAAAATAAAAAAAAAATAAAAACGTCTCCAACAAAACAAAAACGGTACCTCTAGCGTGTGTAAATCCCAAGAAAACCAACTCGGAAAAAAATGAGGGTGGGTTTACTCTGAAAATATATTTTTTGCATTGTGAATTGCTGAGTCTTCGTGGCTCATCGGCAAAACGCGTAATTGTGAGCGCGCTTCCGTCGACACTTCTGAAGTAGCCAAGCATTTTAGATGGATCCACCGCTGAAAGAGCAGTTCTATACATGATTTCTTTAGGTAACTAGCTTCTTTACTCTAGGACATGTTTTGATTTGATTAGGGGAAATACAGTGGTGCCGCAACCCTTATATTCAGGCGAATTGACTTGCGACGTTTTTACCTCATCTGTCATGCCGTGTCATTCTATTACACTCCACACGCTTGTTACTGATGTATAGTACAGTGTACATGTACATGTAATATTTTTGAAAAAAATTCTTTTTCCGAAGAATTGCTATTGTGGCGGGCGCCGCGGTCTGGTCGCGAGACCGTTTGAAGATACACTCTAACAAGTTACAATGTACATGTATGTCTATACAAGGAATGACCAAGGGGGGACTCACATTGACAAAGTGACCGCATTCGCAAACAGTGTACAGTACCAGGAATTGCGGGGAGGCTGTTCTTTCACAACAAAGTCTTGCGGGACTCGTGCGATATGTTCAATAGGCCTCCTAAGGAGCCCTAGTTCCGACCTCAACACCTACCGTCTTTCTACCTGCAATAAACACACTGCCGTCTTCTATACTGGGAATTTCCGCAGAAAGGCCCACCCGATGAAACGCTCATGCCCATGAGCATTTATTTGATGTTTCAAGCGTTCAGACATTGGGACGTTTATTTCGAAAATTGCAAGAGATGCAAATAGGTCCTGAGATACATCATCAAGGTTTGAAGTAGTCCATGATGAACGGATCAAATTTAGTTGCGCATGTAAGTCTTTTGAATGGACTTAGCAACCTTAAGGGTCTTAGTGCCAACTGAGCTTTGAAACGAGATGCTGACATTGTAGAGGCTTGCAAGCTCATTGACACAGCAGTTGACGAAGTGCAAGCGTTGGGAACAAACATCGAAGATATCTGGATAGATGGTTCCAAGACGAGCAAACCATTGGATCCGATCAGATTAATCGGCAGTCTATAAGACAACAGAAGGATAGGACTAACGTATGAGTAACCTGGGGATTAAAAAGTGTCTAGAGAGAAGTTTTCAATTCAATTTTTTTTGCATAGTACACTTTAGGTCTCGCCGACGGACCAGGCCAGCTTGATTTGTGAGATGTTGAGTGGGCAGTGTACTTCTGGTCCCTCGGCGAACTAGTCTTGTGATTTTTTTACCAAAGAGTGTGCTTTGTAAAACTATTTATCTCAGCCAGTATTGTTTGGTCCCGCGACAGATCGACTATTTTTATAGGGATAATAAGCACAGGTGTACTCTTGGTCTCGGTGACGGACCAGGTCATCCTTTTTGTGTACCGTCTCAGTGTACATCTGGTCCGTCTGCAAACTAGTCCAGTACATCTTTCACTTCACGCCACTGTGCACAGGATGTTTTGGTTTCGTGAAACGGTTTTCAGATGATTTGTTTCCTCACATTTGACGTTTTTCAATTGTTGTCAACGCGTGATTCAACTAAATAAAGTGATAATTATTTATTGTCGCTTTCAATAATAGACTCTGAGCTGAGAGCACCATCGTTCGCCAGTTTTTCTAGTAACGAGACAGAACAATACAGGTCTTCGTTCTTAAACAACTTGAGGCTGCTGTTACGCAATCATCTGATATTCAAGTTTTTACCTCCCGTCGGTGCTCCTTAAGTTATGCTTTTCAATATTTGGAAGTTGTTTTTAAAAATACACACCACTACACTTTTTCGTATACGACTTTTCGTATGCTAACTGTGTGTGTAAGCACTGAGATCTTCCAATATTGACAAAAAAATTTGCTGTGCAGGTGGCGCCACTCCCCCATACCCAGATGTGCACAATATGGTTTCACGAAACTTATGAGCCAAGTTCATGTGACGAAATTGAGAAGGGTTTTAAGAAAAACATATGTTAAGTGCCAGAAACTTCAGTTATACCAAAAAATGTCATGCGCCTAGGATTCGACCTTTGCCGCGGGAATCCTAGCCCCTCCCCCCGCCCGCCTTACTTAAAACAGGCGTAGACTCCGCCAATGTTGCCTGTGAGATCCACTTGAGAAAAGTGCACACAATAGCGGACTTGGGGCGGTGGCCCAACTAGCCCCGGGACCGAACTATCGGCGACTAGCCGCGCCGGCGATCCCCTTTCAGTGTATTTTTGCATTCCAATGCACTTGTTCTAAATATCTTAAAGAAAGACACTTCACAATTTCGAAGTTGACAAACTAAAATCGGCCATGGTAGTCGATGAGTGGCATACTTCGTTGGCGCACGCTGAGTGTCGCAACGGTCCATGACGCATTTGCGGTCAAATGATGAATAGTCTTGTTGATGTGTTTGGATACACCCCGGTTCCAATACTGACCAAGAGAGAGCGCTGTGTTGTTGTAGCCAATGAAGAATATTTGCCTATTGATAGTTGGCGTTCTGCAACAGTCGCAATCCTAACATTATGAAGAACTGTGTGAGCAACTCTTTATATTTAGCTTAACATCTACAAAATTCGTGATGAGAAATTGCTTAATAACTGTGTATTACATGTGTATCTAGCAACTGGCCAAATTAACGTTGTGTTGTGAGTCCCTGTACTACTTTCGTCCTGACTTAAATGGTCTCCATTTAAAACATAGGCTACGACACGTACACGTCAAACGCGGTGGACTCAGGTGGGTGAAACATCGTTACTTCGCTATGACAAAGAGGTTGAATGGAGGGAGACGTAATCATGGTGATATCGTCTTGATGTTATTACCCTAATTAAGACAGTCAAAATAACAAATAGTGTATCAGTTGTTTCAGAAAATACGTGAAGAAACGAAAGCTGTCAGCTGGTCAAGTGGTCGGCAGAGACTTTTGCCTTGGCCACAAGGCGTCCTCAGCTTCTGATCGTCCCCAATATTGGAGACGATCTGAAGCTGAGGACGCCTGTGGCCTACAACTGCCTCTTCCTTCACTCCTCAGTCAGAAGCACGTACATGTAGGCGAAAGCAAGCGCATGGACGCGTAATTTTGTGGTAATAGGCGGATACATGGTCCCTGATATGAGAGCCAGTTACTCCCACTGAATAACGCCGGTTATTCATACAGGCACTTGGTCTTGAGTTGATCTGTTCCTCGGTCACCACCGACGTCCCTCACTACTAATAAAACATAAAGGTAGGACACTAAAAATCGGTTTTCTCACAATTTTCCACTCAAATGGAACTCTACAAAATCAGCATTGGACAAATCTTTGAACACCTTTCATCACATTAACGTTCCTTCAACTGATGATTTGATGGCAAAATGTCAACACCAAACTCACAAATTCAAGGAGGCTATTTGTGACATTCATGGCAGACACCCATCTTACACATTTGGGTCTTTCACAGATGCTCCTGGAGCAATTCCAGATTCACACACCCACGAATGTTATTCGAGTACCCTCCACATAATTTCGTGTTAGTTTGAATGTATTTTTTACTCAGGTTTTGTAAAATAACATTGTCTTTATCATAAAAACCATGGGTTGCTGCGTACTAACGTAAGCCTACTACTCATTAGTGATTTCCTGCAACTAAATGTGCGATCGGACATCAGAAATTTCCGCCAAAAGCCAAGTGTTCGTTGTACTTGCTTCAACCAAGAGTAGCACATATGTCAGAGATCAAACACAAGATACACCAGTTCTTGCAATTAAATTCTAGGTTAAGTGATATAATGAGCTATAAGAAGAAGCAAATTACACACTAGTGGAAGGTTAAGTTTAGTAACCTCAATTGCAGCCAAATTTCTTGACTTTGACTTGAAGGCTTGCTTTCTCAAAATCAATTTTTGGACTATGGAACCTTCGGATTATATGGAAGTTTTTTGTATCTCCTCACATTTATTGAAATAGTTCAGTCTATGAAATCTTCGAACCAATGAACTTTCGGACTATAGAGATACACAATGTCTCGTAGTGGTGAAAATGTGAACTTCAGCGCCAGACTTCCGGCGCTTAGTCATTGTAGTGGCATACGCACTGCTCCCTTCTTTATTATGGTGTATACTAGAGGTTTGTTCTCAGAGATCAAAATAAGGCCTGGCATACAGATGACCTGAGGTGATGATGTTTACATGGGGATGCTCAACCAAGTTGTTGATTGATGAAAAGACTTTTTGCCAAATCTGCTGAAAAACTCGGTGAGGTTGGCGACCCCTATGCCCATCACTCTAATGTAGTGTAAATGATAAACCGACAAAATAGCTCTTGGCACTTCTGCCAAAAAATTAGCAATCATCAAATATAAAAATCTCAAGTAACTGGCATTCCCTGACAACCCATCTTGTAGAACCTGGTCTCGAATAAAATTGCAGTGTTTGAAGTTCAGTCTCCAACATGACTAATTAACAATTTCATAATGGTTGGTATAAAGAAAAATTTGCTTTTTGTGATGTGAGGTAGGTTTATTGTTGACACAAGTGTAGTCAACTACATCTATTTTTCAGAACAACCCAGCTTTCTAAGAATATGATGCACAGGATTTGCCAGTTTGAGTCACCCTTGCTGACCTATGAACTATGAACTATCATAATGATGACTGTTCTAGCAGCAGATTTCTCACTTGAACTGTAAACAACCACAATTATATCCCTACTAGGTTCATGTGACAGTTCATTTACTGCTCGCTCTAGCTACCAACCAAGTGAATAGAGCTAACTTGAAACACCGATTTATCCAGGGCTTGGAATTTTCCGCGGAAACGCGGATTTCCGCTTTTTTGAAATGTGCTTTCCGCTTTTTTATAATATTTCCGCGTAAAAAAAATCGGATTTGATATGAAATTTCCGCGGCAAATTCCTTTGTTACCGCGGCGTTGCAGACGACGTTCACCTCGGAAAGCGGAAGTCTTTATGTTTCGGAGGAACGTAAATTGTCAACATTGCCGGGGCATCTGGGTAAAGCGTGGTCTGATTTTCAATGGCGGCTCGTGTTATTGTCGATTTTTGTCGCAGAAAGGTTCACATTGACCATTTCAAAGGCTGGTTATCTCGAGCATGATTTGGGCCGTAAAAGTTTCCGCGTTTTTTGTCATTGGTCATTCCAAGCCCTGTTTATCCTTAGTATCATTAAGTTCATATCTCGCCAATTTTGGACAAAACTAAGTGCCAAAACCAATGTTTTTCCTTTTCAATGTGAATGTTCACAATTTCTAAAGAAAAACATTATCTGTCAGTAGCTACATGTACGATATTGAATTTTAAAATTTGTATAATCGTTTGTTGCTACACTTAACATAACATCAACTTGGACAAAATGCGACTCGGAAATTTTGACTGATGCCTCTCTTGGGGCCCAATATCCAACACAGCCTCACCTCTTACCTAAGTGAAACACAGATGATCAGCACACGTCTGTGCATGAGTCATGAACCGACCTATCCAATTTTTGCATAACACCTTCCGGCTCTTATCTGTTTACTCCCTGTAGTATTTTGAGCATGTGTTCAGATTTGTGCATGGCGATTATTGAAGATATGATGACATATTCCTGTTTTTGGATGGATTTGACGTATTTTGCGCCATCTAGTGGCCATCTTTTCTGTTTTCGATTCCACCCCTCTATCTACTAAACTGCTCTACTTAAGGATGATTGTGAAAATTGGCTTGATTGTTCTTTGTGTGAAGAGGACGGTTGACGATGATTTTCTGATGACTGACTACTGTGGCGCCTCCTAGTGGCAGTTTTTTTTCTGTTTCCATGTCTGTTTCCTAAACCCACAGCAGGATCTTTGTTAAATTTAGCAAATGTATAGTAAGTGGACAACGGACGACGTCGTTCAGATGTATCCGACGAACTCTAAGTCCCCGACTGGCAATTTCATCAATTTCGTTTTTTTTTCCATTTTCCTCCGTTTCTTTGAAGTTCCCTGATGGATTTTTATGAATTTGTTAAATAGCTTTCTGTTAAAGAAACGACATGTTGCCATTTTTGGGTGGATTTTATGTATTTTGCGCCATCTAGTGGCCATTTTAGGACACAAATAAACGCCCCTGAAAGCACACCGTTTGCAGTGCATTCGTGGGCGCATTTCAACGCGTTGCTCTTGCTACGGAAGGCATGGTTCAGAGTAGCTTTAAAGGAGCATGCCACCCAAAAAACCTTTTTGTATCAATTTAAATCGAGTAGTTCTACCAGACAACGGCACGTTCGGTTGCGTTANGCAAGTCAGGGCACTGGTCACATTTCTTCAAAGGTACTCCTACATGTTTGGTAATGTTCAAATATTTCAGTTTGTCAACTTTCTAAAGCCAATTATTGAAATAGTGTTGCATAGTATCGGTACTTATCTCATTATTTTATGGTGAAAATGATTGTGACATGCTTAGCAAATGAACATAATTCAAAGTTGTTTTTGTTCATTAACAGAATAGGAAGCTTAGGACTTGAAAATGATATACAATTTACTCCATGATTGAATTTTTGGTCAAAGAGATCCTTGGGTTTTCAACTTTTTGTCAACATTCTGCTATCAGTGAATCACACTTGCTCTGGGCTGTGTTATGTAGATGTAAGTCTATTGTAGGAGATGTTGGTTATCATGAACTTCGCTTTCTTATTTTGCAAAAACTTGTGTGTTTTTGCATTTGTAAGAGTTCTTGTGTCAACAGTAAGCAGGCCTGGTTTATATGTGTGGTTACATTAGGTGATCATTTATCATCTGCAGAAAATAACAGATTGGTTTCACTTGCAGGTGATAAAACAAGACCACTGGTGTGGAGGAGAGCAGGTGACAGTTGGGAATTCCTCTGTGAAATTGGAGGTGAAAGGCATTTAATAACGGTAAGTTATGATTATGGCAAATTTATGCTATTGAGTGTTCTACTTAAAGGAGAATGCCACCCCAAAAAACATCCTATTTTGTATTAATTTAGATCCAGTAGTGCCACTCGATAATGGCACATTCGGTTGTGTTACCTGACGGCAGACAGAGGTGTTGAACTTATCCAATATTGTAATTGGTTTCACACGCACAGTCTGTTCAGCAGTTCACAACACTGGTTAGTGGTGTCAGCTTGTCGCTAAAATTCATCGTTTAACACCAATAAATCATCAAACTTCGATGTAAAACCCTTAAAAATACACAGAGATCTTATAAAAACGTGTTGTTTTATTTCGCTCTTACGGATTTACTGGTATTTGGACACACGGTAACCTACGAAGTTCGGCAGGCCAATTTACCAAGGTCTGTCGCAGTGAGGAGTTATGAGATAAATTCGAAGTATTCTTACATGAAATACAGACAGGAGAACCTAGATCTGTGTTATACTTGTGATTTTTATGTGCCCACATATTTATATGTGGACGCATTATGCCGCCATCCTTCCGTCCGGGCGGCGTCCGTCCTGCGTCCGCTGCTCTATCTCCAAAACCCTTTGACATGCATTCATGAAATTTGGCACATATGTTCCATTCATGAATGGGACGGCGTGAGCGAACTTTCGGACGGATCCGACTACCGTTGTGCCCCCTAGTGGCAATTATATTTTTTTACGTTTACCTTTAAAAGTCCTTAACCCTTATCCTGCTAAGCCTCAGTTCAGACAACTTTCCCTGTGTGCTGAGCTAAGTAGGTCACCACTGCTGCTATGCACTGGGCTGTTACAAAGGTCACTCAGATTAATGACCTAACATTTTTAAATTGGAAATTTGAAGGGGTAATGTCAACTTCACATAAAAGTAGTCTAGACCAAAGTTGTTCTGAATTTAATGGAGATTTTCACCATATACATATCTTTACCATAGCCTTGCTGTGAATAATTCTATTAATTTCAAACTGGACACCCTTTGTTTTTATCTGTTTTCGCACATGAGAACATTATAGCTGACACTCAAAAACCGCAATAAGCATTTTTAAAAGGGAATTCATGGGACTTCCATGTTTAATAAAGCAGATTTATTGTCTGTAACATCACATCTACAAACAAGAATGTACAGTATATAATGTAGGGCCTACCTCAACTTTGCACAATAACAAATTTATGACTGGTGCAGTCGCTTGCTCAAGTCTGTTTTGAAGTTCAACTTGGTGTGCAAAAACTTGAAACACGGGTGGGAACACAAAGCTATTCTGTGAAAAAGTCACAAAAATATCTAGTTCTGAATGAGTTCCATCATGTTTCAGAGGCCCTTTCATTATGCCTGAAGGGGGTGAGCCAAGCATCGTCGTAGGCCCGTCCAAGGTCAGCTTCAAATTGCACTGAGATCCGAATCGATAGAATCTGCATTACTCGTGACTGTTGTATTAGTTTCATTGTCACCGTCACTTTCGAGTGCAAATTCCAGCTCGTTTTCACTATCTGAGTCCATGAACACTTCTTCCAGAAACTGGTCAACAGTCATCTTACCACGTTTGGCACCAGCCAAGATAAAACTTGCGTAAACTTTCAAATATCTTGGCAACAACTCACCATAGCCATATGTTGTAAATCAGAAAAATGTACGGGAAACTATGAACTGTGGAGTGTGCATGCTCACATATATAAACAGCATACGGGGCTTTCACAATTTCTGAATGAAAAACACCAGTGTCCTTGGGTGAGTACACCCTCCTTGCGCAGTCTAGCCGTAGCTTATTATAGGCGATTGAGTACACCTGACGCATTTTAATAGGATAATTGGCTTGTCGGCTGACCTTGCCTAGCGCATGATAAGGGTTAATGGATTTTCAGGCACCTATTAGCGAGGTGACGCTATCCTCCCGTTTTCGGATGGATATGACGTAGTTTGCGCCACTTAGTGGCTATTTTTTTTACTGTTTTTGAGTGTTTTGCGTCCACTCCTCTATCAACCAAACCGCTCAAAGGATGATTGTGAAAATTGGCATGTATGTGCTTACTATAAAGAGGATGATTGACTATGATTTTCCGACGATTTCGACTACTGTGGTGTCTCCTAGTGTCAGTTTTGTTTTTGTTGCGCCTGTATTGTGGCTGTATCTCCTAAACCGCTCGCAGGATCTTTACTTAATTTAGCAAGTATATTTATGTGATGTTGACTACGGATGACGACGACTTTCGGACAGATCTGACTACTGGTGTGCCCCCTTGTGGAAATTTTAATTTTTTAAGTATAACTTGGTATCTTCAAAGGTCCTCAACAGATTTTCGTAAAATTTTAAATATAGGCATTTATTGGTGTAATGACGCTATCTTCCTGTTTTTGGATGGAATCTAGGTATTTTGCACCACCTAGTGGCCATTTTTGCTGTTTTCAAATCTTGTTTTTTGGTGTCCACCCCTGTATCGACCAAATCATTTGAAAATTGGTGTATATGTTCTCAGTGTGAAGATGACCTTTGATAATGGAGACTGACTACTGTGGCGCCTCCTAGTGGTGGTTTTGTTTTGCGCCTGTAGTTGCATCTCCTAAACCCACTGCAGGATCTTTACTAAATTTAGTAAGTGTATTTATATGAAGACAACAGACGACGACGACTTTCAGGCGGATCCAACGGACACTGTGCCCACTAGTGGCAATTTCATTTTATTCTGTTTTCCTTTCTTTCTCTGAAGTTCCTCGACAGATTTTTATGAAATATGGCATGTTCCTGTTTTTGGATGGATTGTATATTTTTGCGCCATCTAGTAGCCATTTTTATGATACAAATAAATAACCCTAAAAGCACACCATTTGCAATGCATTTGTGGGCGCATTTCACAACTCTCGCAGATACCTGCATTCCACAAATAAATTGTAATGTAGTCTCTCTGTGCTGAGAGGAAAATGTACACAAGTCCTTCTCTTGTACTTACCATGAAAAAGACATTTGTTGTTAAAATACGCCGTACAGTTGTCATAATATGCCGTACTGTTGTGTAGGCTACCGGAAATACCTTAGGTATGAATCTAACATAAACACATCCGGTAATCGACAAATTTTGGACCAATCAAAATCATCAACAGAAGTAACATTTAAATCTCTAAGGGCTGTTCCAGCAAAATCTGTATAGGAGGGCGGGAAGCCACTTTTATTTCGTACCCACCGCCCATATTTTTCATTTATTTCTCCAACCCATGACCCATAATTTTTTAATTATTTTAATAGGTTAAAATGTAAAATCCAACACTTGCAAACATATTGCCTCCAGGAGGACCTGTTAAGAACTTAGGGCTGTTCCAGCAAAATCTGTATGGGAGGGGGGAAGGCACTTTTATTTCGTACCCACCACCCATATTTTTCATTTATTTCTCCAACCCATGTCCCATAATTTTTTAATTATTTTAATAGTTTAAAATATAAAATCCAACACTTGCAAACAAGTTGCCTCCAGGAGGACCTGTTAAGAACTTACTAGATGATTGACAGACTAGCTTGTGAGCAATACTTTTGGCAGCCACCAGGTGTCTCTGTTCACCAAGTGTCTATAATTTCAATGAACATTTTATACTTCTGTCAAATGAATATTGGAACTTGTTTATCTTACTTCTCATACTTTTTATTTAAAAATCATCAATTTTCTTATATGTGTTCACACCAGTTTAGTGTTGCATAACTTTTCAATTCAATGGGACTGCAGACAAATAGTTGGCTCAAATCAAGTTGCCCATGACTTGATTAATGGCTTAGTGAACATGTTGCACTCTGTTCACTGGCAATATGGGCTTTTTGTTTTGGGATAAGTTAGGATTATATGCCAATTGCATGTTATGAGTTTAAGCGGCTGAAGTAACCAACCTGTCAATATTAACAGGTCAAAGAATACCACCCATTTTTATGCGCCCACATATTTATATGTGGACGCATTATGCCGTCATCTCCGTCCGTCCGTACGGGCGGCATCCGTCCGGCGTCCGATGCTCTATCTCCAAAACCCTTTGACATACGTTCATAAAATTTGGCACATATGTTCCATTCATGAATGGGACGGCATGTGCGACCTTTCGGACGGATCCGACTACCGGTGTGCCCCCTAGTGGCAATTTTAGTTTTTTACGCTTACCTTTGTATCTTCAAAAGTCCTGAACGGATTTTCATGAAATTTGGTATGTAGGCACGTATTAGTGAGATGGTGCTATCCTGCCGTTTTCAGATGGATTCGACGTAGCTTGCGCCACCTAGTGGCCATTTTTATTTTTTTCGATTCTGTTTTTGTGCGTCCACCCCTCTATCAACCAAACCGCTCAAAGGATGATTGCGAAAATTGGCATGTATATGCTTACTATGTAGAGCACGGTTGGCGATGATTTTCTGACGATTTCGACTACTGTGGTGCCTCCTGGTGGCAGTTTTGTTTTTTTTGCGCCTATGGCTGTACCTCCTAAACTGTTCGCAGGATCTTTACGAAATTGTGTAAGTTTATTTATATGATGTTAACAACAAAAGATGACGACTTTTGGACGGATCCGACTACCGGTGTGCTCCCTAGTGGCAATTTTAGTTTTTTACGCTTACCTTTGTATCTTCTAAAGTCCTTAACGGATTTTCATGAAATTTGGTATGTAGGCACGTATTAGTGAGATGACGCTATCCTGCCGTTTTCAGATGGATTTGACGTAGTTTGCGCCACCTAGTGGCCATTTTTAGTGTTTTCGAGTCTGTTTTTGTGCGTCCACCCCTCTATAAACCAAACCGCTCAAAGGATGATTGTGAAATTTGGCATGTATATGCTTACTATGTAGAGGACGGTTGACGATGATTTTC
>NMRA01000818.1:32484-49186 GCA_002633005.1 Phoronis australis
TTTAACCCTTATCCTGCTGAGCCTCTATTCAGACTACTTTCCCTGTGTGCTGAGCTAAGTAGGTCACCACTACTGCTGTGCACTAAGCTGTTATGGAGGTCACCCAGACTAATGACCTAACAATTTTAAATTGGAAATTTGAAGGGGAAATATTAAATTAACAGAAAAGAAGTCAATACAAAACTTGTGCAGAATTTAATGGAGATTTTCACCATATGTAAGTCTTTATCATAGCCTTGGTGAAAGCAAACTGATCCACTGTCATCCTCTCCCATATGGCTCCAGCCATATAATGAAACTATGTGTCTACACTTACATAAACCTGCCAATATCTCCCAAACTAGTAATCACAGCCATATGGTTTAAATTGGAGAACTGTAGAGGAAACTGTGAAGTATGGAATGCTGGTGGTCACGTATCTAAACAACATTCCAGGGCTCTTACAATTTCTGAATGAAAATCACTTAAGTGTCCTGGGGTGAGTGCACTCTCCTATGGAAGCCCAGCTGTAACTTATTATAGTCGATTGAGTACACCCAATGCATTTTAATAGGATAATTGGCATGTCGGCTGACCTCGCCTAGCGCAGGATAAGGGTTAAAAGGTCACGACCTCCGACCCCGGGCCTCTGACATAGAAAGTAGTTACAAAGCCGTGGAGAGTCGGAAAAGGTAAATTGATTCATTGCAATGTTTCTCGTTTAGTTTGTGGTATAAATAGATTATTAGAGCCCTCGTGGATTTTGGAGAATTATGACCCTCGGGGCTTACGCCCCTCGAGTGATAATTCTCCAAAATCCACTCGGGCTCTAGATAACGGGGGATAACGACTTCGCCATGGAATAATCTATGTTTATAATGACCAGTGTAGTTACAAGAAATATGTAGTGAATAAAGATCAGTAAAGTAAAAAAATGGTAAGGTATATAGTCGCCCTGTCGATGATGTCTGTATTGTTTAAAAAAATTTTACTAAGAGCCATTCTGAATAGTGAAATGACAAAATCCACCTTTTGTGTGATATCGTCTGAAAATATATGCGTTTTATAATACTTATGTACTAATTTTTCATACATTATATCATATGTTAATCTAGTATTTTCACGCAGAGACATGGTATGAAACCTTTGTGGTCACAGTTAACTTGTTAAACACCTCTCTGCTATGCACGATCACACTAAGTTAACAGAACTATTGGTTTCCAATTTATTAGAAAGCATCTGGGATAGCCACTTCTTGGAATGCAAGTAACAACACCTTGTAACTGTGTAAGTGACATTATTTTTCCAATACGCATCATTTATACTCTGTAAAAGGAAATGTCGTTTGTCTTTCCTAAAAAATTAATAAATTCTACAGAAAGTCCGTCCAAGCCTGGGCTTTTATTTAGATTTTTTTCAACGTAAGAAGTTTATGACAGGTACTGTCACCTTGTATGCTGAAGATTTCTATCGGAGAGAGTTTTGTTCTCAAATTCTCAATTTGTAAATCTAAACATTTCTGTGTTGTGGTCTGTATCACTTAGCTTAGTGATACTTAATCCATCGTTTTTTAAAATTCTTTTATGTTTTTTTATTTTTTAATCTCTAAATTGCAAAAATATTTCCAAATTCAACCCAACTAGCTCTAGATCAGCTTCCTTATTGCAGTTGAAAATGTATTATTCGATCTCTCGATTAAATTGAAGTTGTTTCCAAAAGTAATTGATCATCTAGTCCGTTGCCAAATGAACAGCAGCATTTATAAATTTATTATAAATTTATTATTTTCAATTTCGTCCTTTATTGTTTTGACAAATCAGGATTACCTAACGACGAAGTATTAAACTTATAGTAACCTTCCCCTTTTTCATCAATGCATCTATAGGCTGACAAAATAGAAGAGTCTGAAAAACTTGAAAGGTGTTCTGCAGCAAGAAAAATTCCAATTACCCATTTTGTGGGGGTGTTTTTTAAACCATGTGAATTCGTCTTGAAATGCTCTCCAAATGTCAATATTCCAGTCTCCACACAGTAGAAAAGTACCGTATTTCAAAATATCTATCAATTTCATTGTTTTTGAAAAAACTAGGTTTGTTTTGGGTTGGACCATATATGTTCACCAGTGTAATTTTAATATCATTATTGATAGCAGTGTCTAAAAATAGATAGTTACCCACTGGGTCAATAACCTGACCTTCAACAACGTAGACAAAATTATTGTTAAATAATATTGCAACTCCTTTAGTTTTTGATGCCAAAGGAGTGATTTTTACATCAAACCCCCATTTGTTTCTGAAAGAATTTTCAAAACCTGATATGACATGTATATCTATCTTGTAAGCAAGTGATATGGAAATTGTCTCTTCTAAACCCCCTAAAATAATCTTTTCTCTTCATTTTGTCAGTAAGACCTCTACAGTTAAGATAATATTTATGTTAGACATTATTCAGAAAATAGCTATATTTTTAATATATCTATCGAGCTATTTACTAAATGGATTAGTCCTAATAAGTATATAAAATAGGTAAAGCCAAATCCAATTATTGTTTATCAAAAAAGAAAACCCATGACATGAACTTGTGAATCTGGCTGTGTTATTAGAATAGTTTTCAATAAAGACTGCAGCCTGCTGACATCTATCATTCCAACAGCATGTTCCAGCACATTTGCAAACAATACAACAGGATCAAAGCCATGAACCCCATGATGCCCAGTGAAAACTTAACATTATGTCTCAAAAACGCTGTTAGGATTTTGCTTTAAAATGCCTAGTTTTCACGTACCGAGTGTCATTCGAATAAGATTGCTTTTTTACAAAAATGGCTTGTGTTATGTGAGTTAATTTGGCATAAAACCCGAACTAAGTGAGTAATCAAAAATTCCTAACATTGTTCTGGTGGTGATTTTGGTAAAGAAAGTTTTTCCTTGCATAAACAAAAAATGGCAGAGTAGTAAAAAAAGATAACAAGGAAAGTGGACGGCCAGTGAGCAGTTTGAATGGCTGCTGGTGATTGATACTCCTTGTCTTAACCACATGAAGTCGAGTACTGTATTCGCCGTAATAACTGCCCAGGGCGCTTAGAAAAGTTCGTTTAAGGGGGGCGCTTATTATAACCCAAGGCTGTTAAAACCCGGTCTCCGAAACCGGTGAAATCGGAAGCTGAGATTCATCATGTTTACGCTGTGTGACGTATCTGTAATCTATGAAAGACTTCCTACAAAACCGTGGTGCATTGCTATCAAACTTTGCTGCTAAATTACGATCATTTCACAGAAAATTGTGCTGAAATCCCAGGGTGAAAACTCGCCGAGTTCCGGCCTCGCAATCGTCGATATGGCGACTTGAATGCTTGAACAAAAATACAGTTTCGACTCGAGCAAATTACCTGAAATCCCCCTTAAGTTTTTCAAGTAGGGTCCCCAAGATTTTTAAGTTCCCGTGGAGTCGGGGATCACTTCAGGTTTAAGTACAAATCTGTGCTAGTACATAGTGCCATCTACGTGTATGATCGGCAACATGAGAAAAATGTCTGGACGAACACACATGTTGTCACATGACGTTTGTTTGGGAGTAAGCGAGCGCGTGCGTGTCACCAGAGTTCATTTGCCAGAGCAGAGACCGTCTTTTGGCCAGAGCCACGCAATCTAACAAGCTAGATGTGTCTAAAGATATTTGCACAAGCAGTAGGCCTAAACCAGAGCGTGTTTCATTCAGCACTTGCTGGTCTCCTGTGCTAAAAACATTCGGCATTTGTCTCGGTAAGGCCATATTAGTTGCTGTGTGGCTGGATGCGGCGTACGTGACTATCTGACGGTTATTTTTCGGGGGATAAGGGTGTGTAAGCATTCACTGTCGGCGGTCATTTTATCGGGCTGATATTTGGCTTAAAAACACCAATTGTGGTTAATCAAACAATTCATCTTAAAAATAACGCAAACATTTTTCATAGTATTAGAAACTGTCGGAAATTAGTGCCAATATTCATTTCTTGCCGAAGCTATGCTACCTGTTTCATAAATGGATAGTTCCCGACTAATGTCTTTGATGACAGGTTCCTGTATGTAGCGCGCACTTCCTGGCCACATGTTTTAACACTGGCCAAGCTTTTTACAAGTCTACAGATTCGCGGTTTTCACGTGTAGGCCTACAAAGAAATTTGGATTCCTGTTGAAAGCGGGAAATATCTACGAGTCAGTCCCGTTGACAAGTACACTACTTCTGTTCTGAAAAGCCAGAACATTAGTCCTCGCAATATCAGCAGAACTTTTGTGTTCCTTTTGAGGCATGGCTTAATTTTGAAGTGTATAGTCACGGCTAAATACCGACATAGCGGCAAGGCTCGTGGTCTACAAATTCTGCGCACAATGATTTTTTTCAGGACGGTCGGATATTGATAAATTGAAGACGTTACTGTAGAATTTTAGGACTGTAGGTAAGGCATTATTCTCACGTACGCGTTCATGGATTGGGCGCTTATTTAGCAAAGTCTGAAAATACGTGGGGGGCACTTATAGGGGCATAGGCGGTTTTTACGGTGAATACGGTAATTTACAGACATCGGGTCAGGTGGTGCGCGTAAAAACAAGATATTGGGTGTATAAGTTTGTTACTTACACAAAAAATTCAAAATAAATGGGAAGACCGTCTTAAGAGAACATTCAGGTGAATGGTGGAGATCTCACTGTCTATAGTGTAAATTCTTCATTCACTAATTTTACAAATTTGAAAGGGTTCCAAGTAAGACTTACTCAGAATTCTGCAAACTGTTTCTGATATAAAATATGTATAGTTAACTCATCACTGTACATTTTGTGGAAAAAACCCCCGAGAATCTTCCATGTTTATTGAGAGTTTAAAGTTTTTAGAATTTTTAGAAATATTTGAACAACTGGTTAACAGCAAAAATTGTGATTGTTATTAGCTTGGGGAAATTGGGGGCCATACATAAATGATTAATCTCCTCATTTGCATAGCTTTTTTCACAGTCTAATCAACGATTAGTCACAGTTATAGAGTTCAATATTAGTCACAGTTATAGAGTTCAATATTAGTCACAGTTATAGAGTTCAATATTAGTCACAGTTATAGAGTTCAATATTAGTCACAGTTATAGAGTTCAATATTAGTCACAGTTATAGAGTTGTCTCTTGGTGTTTTGCTTCATAGCTAATGCACGCCTGAGAATAAAGGATTTTACAGAGGCTGTAAGCGAGCATGTTAAGCTGTCTAACACAAAGTTGTCGTGCCTTCAATGAAGTTTGTTGCTAGAAAACTGATTTATAGCAACATGTATCAAAAAATATATGAGTTAAATTTTCACCAATTACTGTGTGGCTGGTAGAACATGATATTCAGATCAGCAACAGTCAGTATGTTGTTAGAGCTGCTGCCATAGCAACCACTTCAACCAGTAAATAACATTTGCGTGACTAAATTGTGGTGAAAATTGTTGAATGACACAGAATAGTAGGTAAAGACAGTTGTCACTAAATTTCACCGTAAAATGTGGGCAAAAATAACTTAAGAACTCAACTTTAAGCCGCTGTTGTCCAAGACGGCCGACCCGATCCAAACAAGTGATCCAAATTTCTCCACAAAAGTAACAATAACTTTTAATTTTTTTTGTGAGATTTTTATGTTTCTGATGATGTTAACAAATTTCTTCAAAACAAGAAAGAGTTCAACAGCACTACTGTCGTCCAACTGGCGATGCAGTCTTAAATCTGAGCACAGTACATGGTGTATTATCACAGCCTCACTCAACAAAACGCTAGAACTTTTGGCACACACTTAAATTATGCTCCCATTTTCCCACAAAATTGTGAAAACTGGAAAATATATCCTTCGGCTATGTTGGGTTACTGTGTCTGGTCAGTGAAATGTGTATCCAGTATTGCCAAGTCGATAGAGTATTCCCATTGTTATGTGCTGGAAGTTCTAGTGTTTTGTTTAATTAAATTAATGTTAGCAGTTGAAGAAGAATGTCAGACTGGTGTACGGTGGGAGGAAGTGCAAGTAAGGCGATTGTTGGAAAAAAACAAACGAAAAGGGAAAAAAAACATAAAAATTAAGTGAAGCAGTACAAAGTTATAGCACTGGTTTGGATCGGGTCAGCCATTTTGGACGACAGCTTATAAATTAATTTCACCAATAGTGAAATTCAAGAAGACATATCTTTGCCTACCACTTTGATTCAATGCTAAAATAACTTATTAGATTAAAGGAGAATGCCACCCAAAAAATGGCCTATTTTGTATCGAGTTAGATCGAGTAGTTCCACTCGATAACAGCAAGTTCAGTTCTTTTACCTGACGGCAGACGAAGGTGTTAAAATTAACCAATGATGTCGACTGTATACGATGTGTTGTGAATATTGACCAATTAGGAAGGGAAAAATGATGAAGTAAATCTCTAGACTCGTCTCTAGCGCCACTGACAACATGGCGACTTGCTGAACTGAAAGGCAAGTTCAACCGGCTACTTAGTGACCAGTGAAGATTTCACTTAAATACATTTCGATATACATTGCTATAAAAAGCAACTTTAAACAATTTTCAGTTTTTTTGTGTTAAAGCTAAATGGAATATTCTAATTATTTCACTGTGAATTGCCCATTCAGTTGTCCTGACATTCTGCTGAAATATTTGAAATTGTTTTGATACTTAGTTTTTGTTTGAAAGTCAACTGTTCTTCATGGTTTGATCATGTTTCAAGGCTTGGAATTTTCTGCGGAAAAGTGGATTTCCACTTTTTTCAAATGTTCTGTCCGCGTATTTTATCATATATCCGCGTAAAAAAAATCTGATTTGGTGTAAAATTTCTGCGGCAAATTTCTTTCTTACTGCGGCGTTGCTGACGACTTTCACCTCGAAAAGCGGAAGTTGCTCTTTATGTTTCGGAGGAACATAAATTGTCAACATTGCCTGGGCATTTGGGATAGCGTGATGGATTTCTTCAATGGCGTCTTGTGTGACTAAACCGCAGTGACGAATACTATGACTCTGCAGCCAAAATGTGAGGTGGGAGTGGACGGACGAGCTAACATGACGTAGACGCACGCTACTGGAGGTGGCACAGTTTTTTTTTAGTCCCGAGTTTTGCCAGCAAATGGGCTCCACATCGACTATTTCAAGGCTGGGTGCGCGCATGGTTTGGGCTGTATAAATTTCCGCTTTTTTGTCATTGGTCATTCCAAGCCCTGATGTTTAAAAATGGCATACATACAAAACTGGTGCAGTCATCCACTACGGGTTTTGTCGCTTCATTCTAGTCTTCACGCGATCTGGCAAAGCTCCGGGTGCACTTGTTACCTCTGGTTCAAACATACTGTCCTATCGCCTGTTTGTGATTTGAATAGTTAATGTGTCCTTTGGTTAATCACATTCTAATGAAAATCTTATTAAATTTCCTGCTGAAGAACTCAATGCTGTAAGTCCCGTGTTCCATTTTAATTCCTAGCCTTGTTTAACGTGCCTGTCTCACTGCACAAGCCTGTATTCAGAATTGACTGGCTAAAGTAGGATAAGATCAACAGCTGCTGGGCTTTCCTAATTAGAAAACCGAAAATGCCGAAATTGATGTCAAAACTCGAAATCCTAGGTTGGAAAAATGAAGTTTTCAGAAAATCCAGCACACTATAGAGCCATAAACTTGTGTAGGAAGTTTGATGTCTCATTAGTCCATGCCAACTTACGGTAACCATTAGGCCCAAATACTTTATAGTGGCTAACCACTAAACCTGATCCTTACTGAACATCCATCTTTCATTTTACACAGTGACCCAACATTTTTACCATGCAATAGCTCTATAGACAATTGGTTAATGTCACTAGCTAGTCCAGTGGTTGGACAGTGATGGTGTTGTCATGAGCAAGTGACTGAAATCTGCAGTTTCTGCTGTCTGTTTCATGAATGTACTTGAGAATGTTGTGTACCTACCTGTGTGCGTGCGCGTGTGTTCGTTCAGCTGAATAGTCAGGAATTACGAGTCAACAATGCGATGTCGATTTGCATTGAGCCAGTGTTTGCTTCAAAAACAAATGGATTGGTATGGAGGTAGGCTAAAAATGATTACAGAAGTTATACGGAGTTTTAAATAGAAATTAAGAGGTATTTGTCATAGTTTTCAGAGGCAGTGGTTTTAATAGGTCTGTTGGGTTCGAGAAATGGAACTTAATTTTTATTTAGGCCAATGAAGTTAAATAATTTAACCTTTTATTTTCAGGAATGGCAGTCGGGTACAGCAGTCAAGGAAAGCAGGATGTGTTAAAGGCTCTGAAGGTCGAAGAAGTGAAGCGTGGCAGAGTAGCTGTTGGCAGTTAAGATTTTGTGTTTCAATCAGCAAGACCCATTTTATTGACAAGCTACTCATGCCACATCTAGGCACCAAAGGGGCGACACTTTGGTCATGTTGACCATTAAAAAAATGCATGCAAATCCTGACCATGTAAGCAGTGTTGTCTATGATAAGTGAGATAAAGTGGGTCTCTGCTTTTCGTCCATTTTGTTCATCTGTACTGCCCAAGGACTTGAAACATGCTCAGTTGAATTTTTTATGTGTTTGTATTACATATGTATGATATTGGAACACTGCCTGTTTCTTGTTCAAATTTGTTTTGAACTACTTTGTCTACTTTTTAATGTGACTGAGTGTGTTTGTGTGCGTGTGTGCGTGCGTGCGTTTTATTTGCAAGAAGCACAATTAGGCTGACAATTTGAAGAAACGATAACTCTTAAAAAATAGCAGAGAATGCCTGGTTACACTGGCAGTGGATGTTGCTCAATATGACTTGTGACTGATTTTCTAGCCAAATGGTTTTATTTGATCATGGTCACCACACAAAGGTGTGAATTTCATCAGGTACTTCATGTCTCCATGTTTCTGACACTGGTGAGCATTTAAAAGGTGATAGGCCATGGATAGGAAATTAATAGTTTGTGTGAATTTCCAAATTTTAGTAATAATATGAAAATCTGAGAACCTTTGACAACAGTGAATGGTCACTTTTCATGATTCTGCAACTGGGTTGTCATTTTACCTCCAATTTTGGTTTCTGACACATCGTTGACTTCATTAGAAATGTCATCACTTCCCTTTGAACTTTTACACAGACTTGCCATATTTGTTACGCAACATGGAATGAATTGTGGGTAGGATAATGTGAACAGTGCGCCACCTGTTGTTAGATAGCATGTTGGATTCCCTCTTGCATATCTGTTGTTCTAGCAGATGAGGAGTTTCAATTTGTTCCCAGTTATGTTTGAAACTATTTTTTAGTCTGTCACAATGTCGAGCATGCAAGGACATTTGCTAATGTGACTCTACTTGGGAGATTAATAACTGAAGCACAAAATCACAAAGAATGAACAATTGGGTGCTTGTGAGTCCTTGATGGCAGTTTGTCCCATAGCAGTGGGCTTCTATGTTGTCACTCCTGTTGGTGCTGCAGCTGGTTCATTACTAAACAGTGCGCAGGCATTGATAAGGTCAATAGGTCAAGCACCCATAGTACAAGCAGTAGAGAAATTGACTGCAAGTGCTGGCTTTGTTGAGTTTGGTGTTCTAGTAGTGTTTAATGTTGTGTAGGACTCCAAAACATATCTGCGGTGATATTTGGTGTTCTATTTGGGTT
This sequence comes from Phoronis australis, assembly GCA_002633005.1. NCBI lineage: Eukaryota > Metazoa > Phoronida > Phoronidae > Phoronis > Phoronis australis. Next base: position 42,098 of record NMRA01000818.1, read on the forward strand.
TAATGTTGTGTAGGACATCTTATCTCTGAAATTGCGGATTGCTTCATTTTTGAACCCCTCAATAAAATGTGTCTTCAAACCATATATCCAGATAAATCGATTTCTGTGATTTTCCTGTGCCGTTCTCGTGGTCATGTTTTTATGAAGTATTTATTGAAGATAGTTCCATTTAAGTTGCCCAAAATTGTGCATATGTATTTTTAAAGGTAGAAGTACTTGCCGGGTCCCTATCAGTTGCCCCTCCCCAAATAGCAAAGCCCAAATACGCTGGGCTGCATGAACAGTGGCGTACGTAGCGAGGGTGTGGCATGGTGCACTTAATTTTGTTCCCGGCCGCCAACAAAGCAGGGACGTAGACCCAGAAGACAAATAGGTGGCCATCGGGGGTGGGCACCAAATATGTGGTATGGGGCGGGGCGCCACTGAGATGGCAAGGGGTAGGGATTCAAACTCCATGGTGGCGCTTTCTGCCCCCGGCGCTGATAATCCTAGCTACGACACTGCAGATGAGATCGGCAGGCATCCTTTCTATACAGGGAGTGGTAATGTAGGGCGGTTCATTACTTTTATATTATAGGCCCAATTAAGGGCTATTTTTTTGGTTTTTAGCTTTTTGTTTTTATTTTGTTTCTTTTTTAATATATTTTCTGGTTCTATGGCATCTGGTATTGTGCCCACTGAGACAGATGACTGAGGATGTTAGTAAATGTGTCCGCGGCTGTTCTTCCGTACCTCTCCCACCACTATTGTCGATCACGCCAGACATGGTCTTGAACCGCGTTTGATGTGTCTCCAGTAGTTTTCCACATTCTGTGTGTGGACACCAGTAACAGGATCGCCAAGGTTAAGGGAGTGGTTGACTATGTGGTGCTGGTATGGCGGCACGACGGGAATGTTGGCGATCCTCTGGGAGTCACTCCACTGATCATTATGAATTATAGAATCTGGAGCGATCCAGCGTCTTACCAGCGGGAGCAGCGTTCTGGCATTCCGACGGTCTACGAGTTGGATGCGCCCCAATCGCTGAGCCGGACAGTAGGCGCCGGATACCCATATGTATCTCGGGTCCATGCAGCAAGTACTAGAAACATATGTCTCGGATATAGGTGAACCACTGCATAACGGTGCATTTGCTGATATTCAGCATCTCCGCCACGTGCACAATCTTTAATTTGTACGACCACAGCCAAAACAACCGAACTAAGGTACCCAGTGGTAGGTGTGAACGCTTGAAAAAGCGGCCGGATTGTATGGACACCTTGTGTCCCTTGTGTCGAGGACACCTCCAGACTGTACTTCCCTCCTTCTTCACCGCCGCCATCTAGTGGCCCATACACGTCACGCCAAGAAGGGGCTGGTGGCAAAGTAGCATGTGCTGTCGTAGAAAAGCCACAGTAGATTCGTGTGAATGAGTCGCGGCGACAATCTCTTGAAACGACATGATCAATAGAGAACTATGTGCATCAATGAGGTGTGCTAAACACCATATGTAAGGATTTTGTTTTAAAGACGTTTCCTTGAATAATAAACACTACGAATTCCATCACAAATTCGCGATTGTTTGGGGAGACCAAGGTGGCTTCGTACCCTTAGTTTTAGAAAGTAGTGGAAAATCAAGAAATTGCACAGATGTTCAGATTTTCGCTTGTAAAGAGGTCAGTCATCAGATTTTAGTAATATAATTACTTGAAGAAATGTTTATGGATTCCTTAGTGATACCCCTATCTCCCCTACTGCTGGGTAAAATTAAAAAGATTTTCGAAGTCCACCAATAGGTCAAGCCAGACCACAGAAACATCATAGGCCAATCTGTCAGCACCTGTAGTCATTTGAATATATTAACTGTGTCTCTTGGATCTAGATAATGGCATGGGGACATATAAGGTGACTGAATTCTGTCTAAAGTGCTCCACGAGTACAAGTTCATGCGTCTTGAATTTAACCTACCTCCCGACTTTCTTACATTTCACGATTTCTTGCGGACGCTGTACATCCTTTATACTGGCATGTAGCTTAAAACCTGTGTCACAAGGAATGATTTCGTGGTGCCTCCCAATGAACACTTCAAAGAGCTTTCATTTCAGCCTACAATATACATTTTATAAGAATATGGCACTTTTGGGTGTCAACACTACAAATGTCATCTGCAAGGGTTCGCTCCCTGCTTCGTTGCAGACCTGGTTGGTACACAGACACTAGATAAGCTACATTTTTCGTGTGGCAAACTTAGGACAAGAAACTCGCTTTCTGTGTAAAATTGGCTAATCATGGGAAATCCTCTTCAAATTCCATTCCTATAAACCAAATGGAATTCAGGTTGACGGAATCTCCTCTAAAAGACCATCAACCCGCACTATAACCAGTGTTGGAACCTGTACACAAGTGCAAAGGCAAATGCCGCAACATGCAGGTACATGAGCGGGTATAGCCCCACTTTTTTCTCAGTGCTGCGCCACTGTAGGTTAAACTCTTTCGGCTGACAGCGAAGTTTTTTTGCTCTTTTCCAAAGGGTGTGTTAAATTTGCCTGTGCTAGCCTTTAATCGGTCTTCAAATTATGGAACGCAATCAATTGTGCAGTCTACTAAAATTATCACTGAACCCCCGGAAAACGGGTTGAGGCCAGGACTGACATCAATTATTGACGAAAATACGTGGTGTCGTGTGGGGAGCACACTTTCTGGCGACCGCCGGGGGGCTGTGAGAGGTGAGGGCCTGACCAAAATTTATTTTCAAGGGACCTTAATTCTCGTGATAGCCGGCGTGGAAACGACATGTTGGCGCAGGTGGCACCGTTTTCTTTTTTGGTTGTGCCCGGAGGGCTGTCCCCCCTCAGTCACCCACTGCACTAACGCCCTAGCCTCTGATAAGCAACACTTACAATGGCTTCATGAACTGCGCAACACGCAACAATACGGGTGTCTGTGATGTTTGTGTACTTGTCGAAGTCATGAATGTCAGAGTAAAAGTCGATATTACTTTTGGTAGATCAGAGCTGGCATAGAAAATTTGCTGTGAGTTTTGACCAGGGGAGGGGGCTTTTTGCATTAAACAATGGCCCCTTGTACGCACCCCGTAGCTACGCCAGTGGCCAACATGTACGTTGGTGGTTAATAAATCGTTTTTAGTTTCTGTCAAATTTGAATATGACGCCTCGTCATTGATTTTTAAGAGAACTAATTTTGACTGAACATACTGAAGTCACAGAAATGTTAAAGCACAACCTCCTTCGTGCACATGCGCTTGTGAAGTCTGTTGGCTGGAAATTGTAAACGTTGGACAATGTGAATTCAATTTTTTCAGTGTCGTAATCATTTTCTATCCGAACAGGAGCCTCCTCTTATGTCCATGGAGTGCTCAAGCATGCATAACTATGGAACTCAGACTCGAACTCTAGATTTCTGTCTTTTCAAAATCTTTTACAATGGAATGCACCCAACACCTCAGGAGGCACGGATCAAATCTCAAAAAGAGGGGTCCCAGGAAATAGCGTTTCCCTCACTGGCGTTTTGTTGTGCTGTGTGGACGACGTGTTTTTTGGATCGTGACTCCTGAGGAGGGTTCTCTCGGCAGCCGGGGACAGCGGAAGGGCCTTATGACCCCCCTTTTAATAAAAACGTGAATGCATCACGAAGACGAGTAAAGTGGAAAGTGCAAGTGCAATTCTGAGTGAACTGGAGTTTATAACTAACAGTAACATTCGCGATACCCACAAACAGTGTCATTTTATGCATTTCACATTTCGTACGCTCTCGCCAAATCTATTTTTCGTTAAACGTAAATTGACCAGGCGATCTACCTCTTGGGATACCTCTCTACACCGATGAGTAATAAAGATTCCAAGTTTGTCCTGAATTATTTGAGGCCACAGAACGATGGCTTTGAAGTGCATGAGGAGATGGCTATTGTAACTGCATTTGCGTATACCTGGCACAGCTTTGGATACCTGTCTACCTACCAAGCCATCGCTAGATATCGGGAACTTCTGTATCTGCTCCTTCTCGAAAGTGCGCCCATGGGATGGATTAAGCAATTGCGGGGCCCTTAGCATATGACAAAGCGCAGGTCTCCTGTTCAAATGTCATACAATGATGAGTTCAAAGTAAAAAAAAGTACATGTACTTGTCACTGTTGAGAAGATAAGGCATAAATGAAGAAGTAATCTTGTTTCCCCTGGCGTGAACCGCCTGTAAAATGTGTGCGTGACTCAAAAGATTTTATTGCATACGTGTGAAAATTATTCTTTTTTCCATTTGTTAGAACGCTCCCCAACTACGGAAAATGAAAGAATAAAATATTTGACTAACCGACCTACCCATCTCAGAGCAGTGAGGGTCGGGCTACGGGAACTAGAAACCAACATAATTTTCAGAATAGCTTAAAAGAGTTTGCTTGCAAAGTTTTAAAACACTTTTACGTATTCATTCGTTCGGCTATCACGAGGGCGCGTTGCCTACTCCCGAGTTTGCTAGATGGATTACTCGGATGTCCAGGGTTCACTTTCTTGGACGGGATGGTCTCCGTCCATGGTGACGGAGGTCAGAGATCCATAAAGACTTGAAGAATCCGTAAGGAGCCCCCTATCGCTAGGTTGCACCAGTACGGAACTTCAGCTCTAGGCATCTCTAGGTCTTGAAGAAGATTGTTATTGTCTTCAAACCATGCTCCTCTGGCTCCAATCACCACAGGGTAAATCGCAACGGAGTCAACTCCCAGTCTCTCTTGTAGTATGGGCTGGAGTACAGCGTACTTCTCAACCTTCTTTCTGTAGGCAGATCGAAGGGATTCATACGAATCATACCACACAATGGTTGGATCTATAACAAGAGCGTGGCGTTGGTGGTTAACGGCTACAATGTCTGCTACTGGCGTTGACTCCTGTCCGTTGTCGTTCAGAACTGTGATGTGGGGTTCCACCTGGTTACGCATCCCCTTAGATTTGAGGAATTGCACCACCCTCCATGTGCCGAGCTATTCTATTGGCTTTCACAGAGTGACACGCCCCAAGAATGTGACCCAGTGTCTCAATTGTCCTATGACAGCGTCGGCACCGGGAATCCCGGTTCTGTCGGCCTCTGTTAATCGCCTTGCGTGTTGGATACGTGTTAGTTCTCATTCTCAACGCACCAATAACTTCACCTTCACTGAAAAACGAATAGCCTTAAAGCCATTTGTTACTCTCCGGGCCGAAGAAGTCGGCCCCCTTACCCTGACGGCCCAATGCTGTCCACTTCTTCAGTTCAGATGATTGCCAGTTCTTACCAAGCCTGTCATCGCCATTAGCATATTTACCTTCAAGATCCTTCACCTTCTCGGAAAGCTTATTCCGAAGACAAATGGCCACCGATAACGGATCAGTTTCTTTCAGGAGCGCACTGTATCTTTCAAGAAGCAAGAGAGGGAGCTGGTAGCGGAAGCACGGAAAGCCGAGCCCTCCTCTCTTTGAAATGTAGAAGAAAGAATTGTTGATGCTATCGCTCAACTTCAGCCATGTCCTAACCCAGAACTGTACTTCTTTGTCTAACTCATTGAGGACACCAACCGCAGTATTATGAACCATACTAAGCTGATGGAATAGCTTAGGGCAGACATAGTCTTGTTCTTTAAAGTTATGCATGACATGGAAAATGTTGCGCTCCTTTCCATTGTCCTGCATCATTTCTATAGCTCCTCAGTTTCCCTATGCAATCCAACCTGCTTTGCTAAACTGTCACACAATCGTCTCGTCTTCTAGCGGCAACAATGATAACGATACTGTTATAATAATAATGTATTGAAGAAATAAAAATTATGTAAGCAATAGTTACAATATAGCTCGCAAGGTTCACACGTGTTTCACGTACGTCATATGTTCTTGGAATGAAACCAACTACTAACAAAGAGTTCTGCAAGGCTCGGAATTTTCCGCGGAAACGCGGATTTCCGCTTTTTTCTTTTAGCCGTCCTTTCGAGCAGGGGCTTCGCTCCATGTCATACCTTGATTGCACCGGTTACAGTTCTTATTTGCTGACAGTAACTGATTGTTCTGAAAGAAAGCCACTGTGTCCTCCAAAGTGCGGGTCACGTGAAACACATCTCGAAGTCTAATGTTTTGAAAGTTCATTATTTCTTAATTATTTTTTAGAGATATTTGTGAGTTGACTGAGAAAATTAAGGCATTTGTGACTTGATTGAGAAAATGTCATGGCCAATTTTATAAACTGTCACATAATCGTTTTAATAGGGCTGCAGTGTGCAGCCATTGCCTGTTCACTGCATTTTTGTCCTGAGTACCCATGTCCTCAAAGTCACCACTGAAAGTAATGATGTACTTCTTGATATCAAAGAAAGATGATCACATTTTGATCAATGTTCTCTTGTCTCAAATTTTGTGAATGTTGTCATAGATGGCTTTTCTGATGTAAAATTTCGTTATTTGCTGTCTATGTGGTGTTGAACCCATCTCCATGGAAACTGGTTAGCACTGCTCTCTTTAAGACATCAAAGTACTCAATTGTCCGTTTCTCTAGAGCATACTTGGATTGTAGATGTTAGTCCATCCTCATAGGAACAGTGGTACAACTGGTAAAGCCTAATCGTCAGTCTTCTTTGCTCAGGCTTAGTTTTAATTGTTAACTCAATCGTGCTCTTCTCCGTTCAGGCTTAGTCTTAAGATGGCCTCTTTGGAATGTTGCACAAGAATGGATATGGCATTGTCTTGTTCCATCAGGCTTAGGTCTTGGTTTTTAGCTCGGTCTTCATGGTCTTGTTCCATCAGGCTTAGTGTTAATTTTCAGCTCATTCATTATTGTCTTCCCCAGCCACAATTAGTCTTGCACTTTCATAGTGCTTAGTGTTAATTGTTAGCTCAATCATACTTTTTTCCGTTCAGGCTTAGTCTTAAGATGTCCTCTTTGGAATGTTGCGCATTCCAAGAATGGATATGGCATTGTCTTCTTCGATCAGGCTTAGGTCTTGGTTTTTAGCTCGGTCTTCATGGTCTTGTTCCATCAGGCTTAGTGTTAATTTTCAGCTCATTCATTATTGTCTTCCCCAGCCACAATTAGTCTTGCACTTTCATAGTGCTTAGTGTTAATTGTTAGCTCAATCAT
>NMRA01000818.1:49253-117244 GCA_002633005.1 Phoronis australis
TAGATGACTTTTCTGATATAAAATTTCGTTATTTGCTGTCTATGTGGTGTTGAACCCATCTCCATGGAAACTGGTTAGCACTGCTCTCTTTAAGACATCAAATTACTCAATTATCCGTTTCTCTAGAGGATGCTTGGATTGTAGATGTTGGTCCATCCTCATAGGAACAGTGGTACAACTGGTAAAACCTAATCGTCATAGTCTTCTTCGATCAGGCTTAGTGTTAATTGTTAGCTCAATCATGCTCTTCTCCGTTCAGGCTTAGTCTTAAGATGGCCTCTTTGGAATGTTGCACAAGAATGGATATGGCATTGTCTTGTTCCATCAGGCTTAGGTCTTGGTTTTTAGCTCGGTCTTCACGGTCTTGTTCCATCAGGCTTAGTGATAATTTTCAGCTCATTCATTACTGTCTTCCCCAGCCACAATTAGTCTTGCAGTTTCATAGTGCTTAGTGTTAATTGTTAGCTCAATCATGCTGTTGTCTGTTCAGACTTAGTCTTAAGATGTCCTCTTTGGAATGTTGCACATTCCAAGAATGGATATGGCATTGTCTTCTTCGATCAGGCTTAGGTCTTGCTTTTTAGCTCTGTCTTCATGGTCTTGTTCCATCGGGCTTAGTGATAATTTTCAGCTCATTCATTATTGTCCTCTCCAGCCACAATTAGTCTTGCAATTTCATAGTGCTTAGTGTTAATCGTTAGCTCAATCATGGTTTTCTCCGTTCAGGCTTAGTCTTAAGATGTCCTCTTTGGAATGTTGCGCATACCAAGAATGGATATGGCATTGTCTTCTTCGATCAGACTTAGGTCTTGGTTTTTAGCTCGGTCTTCACGGTCTTGTTCCATCAGGCTTAGTGTTAATTTTCAGCTCATTCATTATTTTCTTCCCCAGCCACAATTAGTCTTGCACTTTCATATTGCTACATATGCAAAGGCAGCAACAGTGTGGCTATTGGCAGAATACCCTTGCCCTTCTCTTTCCAAAGTACAGATCAGGGAAACCATACAGAGGAGAAAGAGAACCGGTGAAATCGGATCACCTTGTTTAACACCACGCTCCATGGGAATGTCACTTTTCCCCTTTTGCAAACTGAAATATGTCCCACTGTTGTGGTCTATATCAGCTACAATTTTTATAAAGTGCGGGTGCACTTTAAGGGGTTCGAGGCCACTGATGAGATGTGCACGCTCGACGGTGTCAAACGCTTTCGCCAAGTCCAAGACGGCCATACAAATTTCCCCACCGTCAGATTTGACCTGGCGCAGGAGCTGTTCAACTAGGGAAGTGTTTATGGCACATCCCGGTTTATGTATAAAGCCCTTTCGCCGATCGCAAAGTGGCACCGCAGCCAGAAGTCTTCGAGCAAGAATCTTCGTGTATAGTCTCAATACAATACTCGATATCGTCAGCGGTCTCCAGTTGTCAATGTCCTCCAGGTTCTCGGTACCCTTAGGAAGAAGTATCGATCGCCCAGATTTCAAAGACTCCGGGATAACACCAATGAGGTTGACTTCTTTAACAGCATCAGAGCTACCAAAAGCATTTTGTATGTGTCATACACTAACGTTGGGTCGAGCGGACAACGACAGTCCCCTTTACCATCAAGGAGCTGTCCAGCTAAGGTTTTGTGGTTGGAATCAAAGAGAGTCTGAACTTTCTGGAAAGAAGCGGCCTTCTTTCCTTTCACTCCAGCCCCCTTTCGCCGGTTTCCAAAGCTCGGTTGTGTTGGTTTGCTCGAGGTTACTGCTGATGCCATCGTGGTGGCATGATCGGCTGCAGTAACTACGTCAGTGAAGCACTTGCAAAAGGTTTCGTATGCGGCAGCCTTAGGTTCCAAATTGTGAAGATCTTTGCCCACAGCTACACACAAGTCACGGATGTTGTCCCTCCAAGCGGCCTCGGAATTGATGTCTTGTGTCCGTTCCTTGACTGTTGTCTCCTTGTCACTTAACACGCCCCTCCTTTTCAGATCGGAGATCTTACTAGAGAGTTGCGTAGATGTTTTTCCTGGCAAGAGGCCCAGCGCCACCAGAGCTTGACACCAACGTTTCTTGCCTTCTCGCATTGCACGCAAACAGAATTCTGATAGTATATTGACTTCTTCAACTGACCAGACTGACTTCCTAGCAGTGCCCCCTTTCAGAAGACGAGCCAACGTACGCTCGGTTCGTTTTCTCACCACATCAGATAATACGTTTCACTAAATGCAAATGATACTGAGAAAAAACAGCTTTATAAATACTGCCGTCAATGGTTTCATTAATAAGGCTTTTTTAAAGAATAGACGTCGAAGTAAAAGTATTAGGATAAGGTCAATAAATTGTTTCTGTTTTTCATTGTAATATTGGTGTTATATTTTTGAATTTTTCTAATGTACAAATCTCAACTTTCTCGTTACGTTCTTACCTCATTTGAATCTGGGGTGTATTCATCGCCAGACAAGCAAATTTTGGGGCTTGATGGGCACCACTAGAATTTAAAGAGATGTGGTTCTTCAAAAATGTCTGAATCAACTTGAAATGTTTTAAGTATGCAAAGTAAACACACTTACATAGATGTTATGTCTAATATTAAAACTTGAATCACAAATAAAAATTAGTTGTAAGGACTACATAAATTGTGTTTGATAATTTCGATGATATATCTGTGTGCTTAGTTACACTGAGATGGCATAATGAGATTTTACAAGCTGAAAATCATACATTTGGAACAACTGGTCTCCAAGCCAGATTAGACAGGATACTTGGTCCAGTAGCAGGTGATGGCTCAATGACAGGAAGGTCAAATTTCTCACTGTGTGGCTAAAATGAAAACACAGTTTCTGTTAGCCATTTCATTTATGGTTCCAGTGTAATTAGAGATTCTTAAAGACTTGAAGAATACGCAAGGAGCCCCCTATTGCTAGGTTGCACCAGTACGGAACTTCAGCTTTAGATATCTCTAGGTTTTGAAGAAGGATGTTATTGTCCTCTAACAATGCTCCTCTGTCCCCAGTCACCACTGGATAAGTCTCAACGGTGTAAACTCCCATCAGGCTTAGTGTTAATTTTCAGGTCACTCATTATCGTCTTCTCCAGTCACAATTAGTCTTGCAGCTTCATAGTGCTATTGCTCTTCGGTGCTCTTGTCATGATTTACTGTAGGAAAAGGTGTTTGCCTATCTCCAAGTAACTGCGTGTTGCTTTTATAGTTTAGACAACAACACTTCACAATAACTCAATGATAACAAGACTGATAAATGGTCAATGGCAAAACAACATACACATGCTTCAAAGACTTCAGCATAACTTTTATAACCACAATTCATTTACAATAACACAATCAAAAAAACTTCAAAAATACAAGACTGATAATTGGCAAAACACATGTTACGAACAAGAACTCATGCCTCAAAGACTACAGGTTAACTATTATAACCAGGAGTGTTTGTGTGTACATAATATTAACGTGTTTAAAACAAAAAAAACTTCACTGCGGCTGTGCCGCCAACTAATAACTTAACTTACGAACACTGAAGACTTTTGCACCTATGTACAATAACAATTTACACAACGTGTTGTTGAGCAATGTCCATTATAACTTGTTGGATTGCTGGCCCTCCAACTCGGTGCTTCCGTATCCAATGGTACTCAGATAAGTACGTGTTCAAGAGAGGTCCCCTTTTGTGAGTGCCGCACATGCGCTTGTGTTTCTGTTTTTCATCATTCCACATGCTCTCAGCGGTGTTTGTGCGGATACTTGGATCTGCCGGGTCATACAAAGTGGATTGAGTGGTTTATCACGTCGTGCTGGTACTGCAGGTTCGCTAGGCCGCGCTACGATCTCCACTCGTCCCTTATTCTGGTTCCTGGCGCGACGTTGGCGGTGATTAAAGGGATCAACATATTAGCGTCACGCCGCCTAACTGGAATTAAGAACGTCTCCTGCTTGTTTGTCCTGTTGATTCCACCGAGCACCCAGCGTCCGTCGACTCGTCTACCTCGGTTGTATTTACTTCGACCAAGCTTAGATTTGTCCGTCTGAAACGGAAAACGGTAGAATGTTTCAATACACAGTGGTAATAACTGCATTACTTTTAGCATTTGAAGGTGGCTAATAAATGGCCACAAAAGCTCCATTTCAAGAACAATAGGCGTTAGAACTACGTGTCATCTGCGTAACCTTTATGCACACTATTGTGATGAACCAAATAGGGTCTGGTCAAAAACGAAATTGCATTAACATGATTTATTGGGAAACTGCGACGGTGGTTACCTCCACTATGGAGCCGGGTCCTCCAATCTGCCGCTGATTCCTTACAAAGTGCTCCGTGCACACGTCCCTTATGAAATTATTCCAGTCAACAAGGGTCCTACTGCTCCGGATGGAAAGCTCGTCTCGTATTTGAGCCATGGTGAAGGTGTCCATGGCCCAAAAGTAGATAAACTGTATAAGTTTGTCGAGTCCCAAGTTTGACTCTGCGAAGAAACTTCCATCTCGGATGGCCAGCGAAGTTTTACATGGGCTGCACCGCCATACGAAGCTGTCCTTTCGAGCAGGGGCTTCGCTCCATGTCATACCTTGATTGCACCGGTTACAGTTCTTATTTGCTGACAGTAATTGATTGTTCTGAAGGAAAGTCACTGTGTCCTCCAAAGTGCGAAGTCTAAAGTCTTGTAATTTCATTATTTCTTAATTTATTTTTTGAGAGATATTTGTGACATGACTGAGAAAATGTTACTGTCAAATTAATGACTTGCGTCTGGAGTACAGTGTACTTCTCAACCTTCTTTCTGTAAGCAGATCGAAGGGATTCATACGAATCATCCCACACAATGGTTGGATCTATGACAAGAGCGTGGCGTTGGTGGTTAACGGCCACAATGTCTGGTACTAGCGTTGACTCCTGTCCGTTGTCGTTCAGAACTGTGATGTGGGGTTCCACCTGGTAATGCATCACCTTAGATTTGAGGAATTGCACCACCCTCCATACAATTCTGTTCTTCCGACCTATTCTGTTGGCTTTGACAGTGACACGCCCCAAGAATGTGACCCAGTGTCTCAACTGTCCTATGACAGCGTCGACACCAGGAATCCCAGTTCGGTCGGCCTCTGTTAATCGCCTCGCATGTCGGATACGTGTTAGATCTTGTTCTGAACGCACCGATAACTTCACCTTCACTGAAAAACGAATAGCCGCAAAGCCATTTGTTACTCTCCGGGCCGAAGAGGTCGGCCCCCTTGCTCTGACAGCCCAATGCTGTCCACTTCTTCAGTTCAGATGATCGCCAGTTCCTACCAAGCCTGTCATCGCCATTAGCATATTTACCTTCAAGATCCTTCACCTTCTCGGAAAGCTTAGTCCGAAGACAAACAGCCACCGATAACGGATCAGTTTCTTTCAGGAGCGCACGGTATCTTCCGAGGATCAAAAGAGGGACCTGGTAGCCGAAGCACTATAAGCCGAGCCCTCCTCTCTTCTTTGAAATGTAGAAGAAGGAATTGTTGATGCTATCGCTCAACTTCAGCCATGTCCTAACCCAGAACTGTACTTCTTTGTCTAGCTCACTGAGGACACCAACCGCAGTATGACCCGTGCTAAGCTGGTGGAATAACTTAAGGCAGACATAGTCTGTCAAGATGGTCACACGTTGAGTGGGCTTAAGTCCTCGAAATGAATGCAAGTTGTTACCATGACGCCGAAGGCACTCAATAGGATTGCTCACCACAGTTCCTCTCCATGGATCGAATCTGCTCCGTTTTTGTGCGACACAAAAACGTAGCTACCCTCGCTATTTAAGTGTCGTGTACAGTCTATAAAATTCAACTGCTCTTCATGAACCTCAACAGGAACAAAGATTGTTGATTTCAGACCTGCGGCTGCCGTTTTATGATGGGATAACTGGAAAAAAGAATACTATTGAGTTCATTTTGCGCATTTTGCTAAAGTCATACATTCACTGAAATCAGAGTAAAAATATTATATGTTATTGAGTTTAAGTTTCACAACCACTAATGTTATGCATTCTCTGAAGGTAGAGTAAAATTATTGCAACAGGTTTCTTCTCAAATACAACTGATAGCATGATTAGCATGGATTTAGGCCTCTTGTACTGGCCCTCATTTCGTCGACTACGAGAAAAAACACGTGGTACTTGTATTGATGGCCCACTATGTGACTTGTAGCATTTTGAACACTCTCTATCTCTAGGTTTGTAATATCGCCTGCTCTTTTGGCATTGGTGACTTGCAAGAAGAGACGGAGAGCATTCCTTCTGTGCACGAGGTTGTGGGAGTTGCGGTGGTCGGAATGATAACGGCTATTGATGTACATCTTTACTTGCCATCGTTGGACACCTTGGGGCAGGGAGATTAGGTCGCTGAAAAAGTGATGACGTTTAGTACATGCATCATCATTTCAGATGACTAAATTGCCATGCAAAGACCATTTTGTCACTGAGTAAGGTCTATGGCTGAACAGTCGGCATCTGGCCTTTTTGCGACTCTACAAAGCGTTCAAAGTAAATTTTTGATTCATAGCCTTCAAAAGCTTAGTTATTTAGCAAATGGAAAAAAATCAACTGTAAAATTTCATAGGAAACTATAATTTATAGGACACTGTTTCATGTGAAACTGGTCTTACCTTTTCATTTTCTCGGTCTGTACATCCTTTGTTAGACTGACAGCGCAGTTTTTGATATAGCCATATATTCCTTTTATGTCGCCAACTCTTACATTGAGATGGCGCAGCCACCGGGGACTGTTCTAAGAAAATTCTAAGAACTTTTGGGTGTAGTGTAGATAAATCTTGATGGTTTCTGAGCTAAAATACAAAAGGTTTATCAGGGTGTAAAATTCAAATTAGGATTCACTGTCTGAACCTTCATTACCTGTTGCAGTTTATTATGTCACCAAATGTAAAATAAACAGAACTATTGTTCATCAAGACTAAAACATAGCTTAACTTATTTGTGACTTGACTGAGAAAATTGTTTGGTAAATTTGATGACTTACGTCTTTCCATTCTCTTGCATTATCTCAATTGTGGCTCCTGGTTTACCTATGGCGTCGAGGGCCATCAAACCCTCCTTCGAAAACTGCCGCACAATGGCGTTTATCCCGCTCCGGTGGGCGGCCATTGTCTTTTCTCCCCGTCTTTGCCCTAACGATCCACGGTTTTTTAAGTCGCCACTGAAAGAATCGACCAGTTTTTGATATCAAAGAAAGTACAACCTTTTGATCAACAGACTCAGTTATCAAATATTTTGAATGTTGTCATTGATGTTTGATATAAGGTTTAATCATTGGCTGTCTGGATGGTTAAACATAAGCCGTTAGGTTGTCAACTACTCACACGTAGTCCTCCAAGACTTTCGAAAAACTGTCCATTTCCATGGTCACGGGGGCCAGCACAGCTCTCTTGAGCATGTTCGTATATTCCGGTGTCCCCTTTTTCAAGCCATGCTTGGCTTGAAGGTGCTGATCCACTCTGGTTGTTACCGTTGTGCAACCAGCAAAAGGACACACATGCCTTTTGGTGCTCGACTTTGGTAGCTTTTTTTGGTATACACTACCATGGACAGCTTCGACGTGGCGCTTTAGGTTCACGACCATTGCGCCACACTCCTGGCACTGCCTTTGTTTTCTTTTTGTTTTTTTGTCAGGCACAGGTTCCTTTAAAAGAAATGAAATACATCGTGATTAAATTTCTTACTCTGAAATTTTTGTGACCATTCACAAATTCTTGTCAATGTCTTAACATGCATGGCTTTCACTTAAAGGCGTCCTGAAATGTTATGTTTTAACAAATTTTTACTTTTTGTATGGCTTTAGTTTTAACTTACTGGTTCAGATTCAGACGATGGAAAGTCTGTTGGTTGTGAAGATAGCTGCAAACAGAAAAGCATTTAATTTGGTGAGAGCCAGTTTAGTACAACTTCATATGTCGTGTTACATTTGTATGACATTTTAGTAACTTTAAACGTAACTTTTCGTAGTCTGAAATGTAACATTTCAAGTATTATTGTATTGAAGGGAGGTAGCTTTTTCGTAAAGTGTTAATTTGATCCAGATGATATGTTTCACTAAATCCAAATGATTCTGAGAAAAGACTGACTGCTTTACAAATATTTCCATCAATGGTTTCATTAATAAGGCTTTTTTTCAAGAATAGACATCAAAGATTAAAAAAAAGGATTAGGTTGAGATCAATAAATTGTTTCTGTTTTTCGTTGTAATATCGGTGATATGTCTTTGAATTTTACTAATGAACCCCATCTCAACTTTTTCATTTCTTTCTTACCTCATTTGAGTCTGGGGTGTATTCATCGCCTGACGAGCAAATTTCGGGGCTTGATGGGCACCACTAGAATTTAAAGAGATGTGGTTCTTCAAAAATGTCTAAACCAACTTGCAATGTTTTTAGTTTGCACAATAAACACACTTACATAGATGTTATGTCTAATATTAAAACTTGCATTTAATTTGGAATGTGTCAACTATAATTGATGTCTGGTTTAGACATGGCCGTGGTATATGGGACTCAGAATCACAAATAAAAATTAGTTGTAAGGACTACATAAATTGTGTTTGATAATTTCGATGATATATCTGTGTGTTGAGTTACACTGAGACGGCATAATGAGATTCAACAAGCTGAAAACCATACATTTTGAATGACTGGTTTCAAAGCCAGAGGAGACAGGATACTTGGTCCAGCAGCAGGTGATGGCTCGTTGACTGGAGGGTCCTCACTGTGTGGCTATAATGAAAACACAATATATGTTAGACTGACTTCCTAGCAGCGCCCCCTTTCTGAAGACAAGCCAGCGTATGCTCGGTTCGCTTCCTCTCCACATCAGCCCTTGCTCTAGCTATTGTCCCCTCATTACGGAGAATAGGGTGCCTGTGCCGTTCATGTTGGCTAAGGCCAGTCCTAGAAGGACAAGAGAAGGGGTATGCGGAGCACTTGAATCGTCCTGGAATTGCTAGATTGTCAATCGGTCCTTTGCACTTTGCGTAGAGACAAGGATAGTCAATTTTGCATTTGCCGCATTTACTCTGTGTTACTATGGCGTATCCTCAAATGTTTGTGTAGTGGCATGGGGCTCAAGAAAAATTCTAAGCACTGAGGGCAATCGAATCTATTGCCAGGATACATGGCTGTACTGCCGCCAGAAACCACCTGATTACCAAGAGGGTCCTCGACAAGATCCACATCCTCCCCTCCATTTAGGGGCACTACGTTAAGAGGGCCCTCAGCGGGTGTTTCTTGGACTCTCCCTGCCAAATGACGGGAATCGGTGACGTGCTCTGCTGATGCTTCGGTTACACTTGATGTAGAGGGTACCACACTGGTATCACGCGTAGCTCGCACTTGAGAGGCCCCAGATGAGTTGGACCACTCATCGGTAATACAAAGTAGAGAGTTTGAACCTTATGGCACCAACTGTACTCTCATCAACAGTTAGTGTTGCACCACATGCAGAGTTACCACAGTCCCCATGGGAAGGACATGAGGTTGCCAATGACCATGGATTTTGATGGCTTACGCCAGTTCCAAAACTGGAGTGCTCAGCTATACACTCCCACGGGTTTGCCAGTTCAGTCTGAGGTTCCTGAACATAGCCAGGGAGTTCTCGGCTATTCTCCCTCACCCCACCTTGAGACGGCCCCCGATGTGTAACAAGGGTCGTCAGGCGCCTGGGTTCCCCATTGTTTATGTTAATATTCTTGTCCATGGCAGTCGGTTGTAGGTTAAGTTAACGTCTAAACCTAAGGAAAGACGGCCCCTTGTCTAAGACATTCCGTTATTGGATATGCCGTCGACAAGCAGCGTTGTGGTTTGGCTCCTTAGCAAAGTATCACGTCCACTATATTCCTGTCGGGCAGATCAATAACTATAACCGACTATCTAAAGTAGTCAGTTATAACAGAATATACAGTACACGGGTCACCTACCCAACTCTTGCCACAAGGAGGCGACCAAATACCACCATTAAGAGAGTCATAGATACTATTGCTCTCCGGTGACTACTCCTTCACATCATTCTAATGGGCAAGTCTTCCAACAGTATCTTTGGCATCAATGCTACAGAATATAGAGGCACCCTGAGTTTTCTCCATGGAAATGGGGGCTAAGACAGCCGTCTGTGCTTGGTTGTCTCTTCGTTAGGAAATGTTGGTTTCAACCTTTGGTCAAACAGCAAATGGACTTGTGCGCCATTTGTTATTACTTTTTGGTGTCTCTCTGGTGTGTGGACAATAGTACAGCCACACATCGACAGGTTCCTCATTGTTATGTTTCTTGGCATTATTCATGACAGTAAAGGTTTAGGTTAAGTTAACGTCTAAGGCTGGTCTGTCTCAAGCTTCATTGCCTGTTTAAGTTAATGATGTCGCGGAATGTAAAATAAATTGCATTATTTTTCCACCAAGACTAAATTCTTTTTTAATTTATTTTTTGAGAGATATTTGTGTCTTGACTGAGAAAATGTTACTCTTAAATTAATGACTTTCATCTCCATTTTCTTGAATCACGATACTATTCTTTCACCAAGAGCAAAATATTGCTTAATTTGTTTTTCATGGCATTTGTGACTCACGTGATTGAGAAAATGTCATGGCCAATTTTATAAACTGTCGCATGATCGTTTTAATACTACTGCAATGTGCAGCCATTGCCTGTTCACCGCATTTTTGTCTTGATGATTCATGTCCTCAAGGTCACCACTGAAAGTATGATGTACTTCTTGATATCAAAGAAAGAAGATCACATTTTGATCAATATTCTCTGGTCCCAAGTTTTGTGAATGTTGTCATAGATGGCTTTTCTGATGAAAAATTTCGTTATTTGCTGTCTAAGTGGTGTTGAACCCATCTCCATGGAAACGGGTTAGCACTGCTCTCTTTAAGACATCAAAGTACTCAATTGTCCGTTTCTCTAGAGCATGCTTGGATTGTAGATGTTGGTCCATCCTCATAGGAACAGTGGTACAACTGGTAAAGCCTAATCGTCATAGTCTTCTTCGGTTATGCTTAGTGTTAATTGTTAGCTCAATCATGCTCTTCTCCTTTCAGATTTAGTCTTAGATGGCCTCTTTGGAATGTTGCACAAGAATGGATATGGCATTGTCTTGTTCCATCAGGCTTAGGTCTTGGTTTTTAGCTCGGTCTTCACGGTCTTGTTCCATCAGGCTTAGTGATAATTTTCAGCTAATTCATTATTGTCTTTTCCAGTCACAATTAGTCTTGCAGTTTCATAGTGCTATTGCCTCCGTGCTCTTCTCATGATTTACTGTAGGAAAAGGTGTTTGCCTTAAGAAAAAACAACAAAAGCTTCGGGAGGGAATCTCCAAGTAACTGCGTGTGTATGCCAGCCATGCAGAATGATGTTGGCCTAAAAGAATTGGGCAGGGGTTCCCACTTAGTCTGTCAAGATGGTCACATGTTGAGTGGGCTTAAGCCCTCGAAATGAATGCAAGTTGTTACCATGACGCCGAAGGCACTCAATAGGATTGCTCACCACAGTTCCTCTCCATGGATCGAATCTGCTCCCGAGATATTTCGCAGATTCACCCGGCACCACCCAAGGTATGTCCTCCCCATTCAGAACGAACGGGGCGCACGAATCGTCAATGAAGGAACGCGGAGTTGATTTCAAAATGAAGCCAACACTCTTCCGCACATTCAACTTCATTCAAAATTTAGTCGTAAGGACTACATAAATTGTGTTTGATAGTTTCGATGATATACATCTGTGTGTTTAGTTATACTGAGACGGCATAATGAGATTCAACAAGCTGAAAATCATGCATTTTGAACGACTGGTTTCCAAGCTAGAGGAGACAGGATACTTAGTCCAGCGGCAGGTGATGGCTCGTTGACTGGAGGGTCTTCACTGTGTGGCTAAAATGAAAACACAATATATGCTAGCCATGTAATTACAGAGAACCTCACAACTCGGTGAAGCACAAAATAGTGACCGTTGGACACTTGATTTTGCTTTTATAATTGTAGGCAAATTACTATAGCAACTAATCTTTCTTACTCAATTAGGAGAAAGGGAGTGATGTAACGTAGAAGTTCTAATCTATCCACATTACCTGGCTGGACTCTTCAAAAGTGGTGTCCACTACTAGCAACCATTGGTCGGTGTCATAGCTGTCAATATGCGGCTGAAATGATTAAATGGTTTGCTAGTTATTAAATAGTGCGCTGGCAGGCTTGTCCAAATCATGTATTCTTAAACACCATCCTGTTGTTAATGAATGCCCCTTGATTTTGGATATAGTGATCTTAGAGCGAAACTTTTTTTGCTGAAAGCAATGTCAAAAATCTTAAATGTGCAACTTACCACATTTGTCAAGTCCTTGTCCAAATACTCTGTATCTTCCTCTCTGAATTCATAGACATCCACGTCTGCATTCTAAAATACGTTCTCACTTTTCAGTTACTCTAGAGTGAAACATTGTTTATTGTAATACCAAATGGAAATCTTAATATCCAGGTTTGGCCGTCATGTTTCCTCGATTATGTTACCTAAATTTGAAACAGATTTGGCCCGTTCAACTTGATGATCACAAAGTTAAGAAACCAATTGAACTGCACTCATTTAAACAGCCAATTGGACTGCACTCGTTTATTAAACCAGTTGACGAAGATTTTCTTACTCTCCCCTCTTTCCTGTGCTTTGTGGGATAAGGAGCCCCCCATCGCTAGTTCTTCTCTGTTTCAGTTCTAAAAATAAAAAACAAAATGCATAGCAAACCTCACAGATACAGACAAAATGCAAATTCGAAAATACCAAATACGAAAACACCATGAAAAATACCTCAATACTGCCGCTCCCTGGCTCTCCTCACTGACGCCAAATATGCACTGCCACAATGTAAGTAAATCGAGTCGGCGCACAACACTTATACTGAAATGAGGGTCAGGTCATATGCAAATTACATTCAGTCCCATTCAGTCATGAATATACACGTGACCATGAGCCACCTGGAGCAAACAAACGTGAAGAATCTTACAGCTAGGTTGCACCAATACGGAACTTCAGCTCTAGGCATCTCTAGGTTTTGAAAAAGAGTGTCATTGTCTTCAAACCATGCTCCTCTGGCTTCAATCACCACTGGATATATCGCTACAGAGTCAACTCCCAGTCTCTCTTGCAGTATGGGCTGGAGTACAGTGTACTTCTCAACCTTCTTTCTGTAGGCAGATCGAAGGGATTCATACGAATCATCTCACACAATGGTTGGATCTATAACAAGAGCGTGGCGTTGGTGGTTAACGACCACAATGTCTGGTACTAGCGTTGACTCCTGTCCATTGTCCTTCAGAACTGTGATGTGGGGTTCCACCTGGTAACGCATCCCCTTAGATTTGAGGAATTGCACCACCCTCCATGCAATTCTGTTGTGCCGAGCTATTCTATTGGCTTTCACAGAGTGACACGCCCCAAGAATATGACCCAGTGTCTCAAGTGTCCTATGACAGCGTCAGCACCGGGAATCCCGGTTCGGTCGGCCTCTGTTAATCGCCTCGCGTGTCAGATACGTGTTAGTTCTCATTCTCAACGCACCGATAACTTCACCTTCACTGAAAAACGAATAGCCGCAAAGCCATTTGTTACTCTCCGGGCCGAAGAGGTCGGCCCCCATACCCTGACAGCCCAATGCTGTCCACTTCTTCTGTTCAGATGATTGCCTGTTCTTACCAAGCCTGTCATCGCCATCAGCATATTTACCTTCAAGATGCTTCACCTTCTCGGAAAGCTTAGTCCGAAGACAAACGGCCATTGATAACGGATCAGTTTCTTTCAGGAGCGCACGGTATCTTCCGAGGAGCAAGAGAGGGACCTGTTAGCGGAAGCACAGTAAGCCGAGCCCTCCTTTCTTTGAAACATAGAAGAAGGAATTGTTGATGCTATCGCTCAACTTTAGCCATGTTCTAACCCAGAACCGTACCTCTTTGTCTAGCTCATTGAGGACACCACCGCAGTATGACCCATGCGAAGTTGATGAAATAACTTAGGACAGACATAGTCTGTCTAGATGGTCACACGTTGAGTCGGCTTAAGTCCTCGAAATGAATGTAAGTTGTTACCATGACGCCAAAGGCGCTCAGGGGCATTGCTCACCACAGTTCCTCTCCAAGTATCAAATCTGCTCCCGAGATATTTCGCAGATTCACCCGGCACCACCCAAGGTATGTCGTCCCATTCAGAATGAACAGGGCGCACGAATTGACAATGAAGGAACGTGCATTTCTTTTCAAATTGAAGCCATCGGTCTTCCGCACATTTAACTTCATGCCTGTGTCTGCGCAGAACCGCTCAACGATCTTTAAATTCTGCTGCATACCTTTTCGATCATGGGAGATGACACCAGTATCGTCTGCATATGCTAAGGCGGCGACAGTGTGGCTGTTTGCAGAATACCCTTGCCCTTCTTTTTCCAAAGTACAGATCAGGGGATCCATACAGAGGAGAAAGAGTACCGGTGAAAGCGGATCACCTTGTTTAACACCACGCTCCATGGGGATGATGTCGGTTTTCCCCTTTTGTAAACTGAAATATGTCCCACTATTGTGGTACATATCAGCTACAATTTTTATAAAGTGCGGGTGCACTTTAAGGTGTTCGAGGGCACTGATGAGATGTGCACGCTCGACAGTGTCCAACGCTTTCGCCAAATCCAAGAAGCCATACAAATTTCCCCACCGTCAGACTTGACCAGGCGCAGGAGCTGTTCAACCAAGGAAGTGTTTATGGCACAACCCGGTTTACGTATAAAGCCCTTTTGCCGGTCGCAAAGTGGCACCGCACCCAGAAGTCTTCAAGCAAGAATCTTCGTGTATAGTCTCAATACAATACTCGATATCGTCAGCGGCCTCCAGTTGCCAATGTCATCCAGGTTCTCGGTACCCTTAGGAAGAAGTATCGATCGCCCAGATTTCAAAGACTCCGGGATAACACCGCTAACGAACCAAGCATTAAGTATCGAAACCAGTAGTCCTTTCTTGGCAGCCAAGGCCCTCAGGTCGGACGCTTTGATTTTATCAGGTCCCGGCGCGGTAGACGTCCGGAATCCCATAATGGCCCGAGAGATCTCACGCTCGGTAATGGGAGACATCAATTGCCCATTATCCGCATACCCCATGGGGGGAGCGAAATTACTGAGGTCGACTTCTTTAACAGCGTCAGAGCTACCAAAACGCATTTTGTATGTGTCATACACTAACGTTGGGTCCAGCGGACAACGACAGTCCCCTTTACCATCAAGGATCTGTCCAGCTAAGGCCTTGCGGTTCGTATCAAAGAGAGTCTGAACTTTCCGGAAAGAAGCGGCCTTTCCTTTCACTCCAGCCCCCTTTCGCCAGTTTCCAAAGCTCGGTTGTGTTGGTTGCCTCGACGTTACTGCTGATGCCAACACGGTGGCATGATCGGCTGCAGTAACTACGTCAGTGAAGCACTTGCAAAAGGTTTCGTATGCGGCAGCCGTAGGTTCCGAATCATGAAGATCTTCGCCCAAAGCTACACACAAGTCCCGGATGTTGTCCCTCCAAGCGGCCTCGGAGTTGTCGGGGGGTAACTCAACGTGCAAGATGTCGGGTGTCCTTTCCTTGACTGTTGGCTCCTTGTCACTTATCACGCCTCTCCTTTTCAGATCGGAGATCTTACTAGAGAGCTGCGTAGATGTTTTTCCTGGCAAGAGGCCCTGCGCCACAAGAGCTTGACACCAATGTTTCTTGCCTTCTCGCATTGCACGCGAATAGAAGTCCGATAGAATATTGACCTCTTCAACTGACCAGACTGACTTCCTAGCAGCGCCCCCTTTCTGAAGACGAACCAGCGTACGCTCGGTTCGCTTCCTCTCCACATCAGCCCTTGCTCTAGCTATTCTCCCCTCGTTACGGAGAACAGGGTGCCTGTGCCGTTCGTGTTGGCTAAGGCCAGTCCTAGAAGGTCAAGAGAAGGGGCATGCGGAGCACTTGAATCGCCCTGGAATTGCTAGATTGTCAATCGGTCCTTTGCACTTCGCGTAATGGTGGGCAATGGAGAGACAAGGATAGTCAATTTGGCATTTGCCGCATTTGAGACGATACTCGGTGTTGCAATGGCGTATCCTCAAATGTTTGTGGAGTGGCATGGGTCTTAAGAAAAACTCTAAGCACTGAGGGCAATCGAATCTGTTGGCAGGATACATGGCTGTACTGCCGCCAGAAACCACCTGATTACCCACAGGGTCCTCGACAAGATCCACATCCTCCCCTTCGATAAGGGGCACCACGTTGAGGGGGCCCTCATCGGGTGTGTCTTGGACTCCTCCAGCCAAATGACAGGAATCGGTGACGCGCTCTGCTGATACTTCGGGTACACTTGATGTAGAGGGTACCACACTTGTGTCATGCGTAGCTCGCACTTGAGAGGCCCCAGATGGGCTGGACCTCTCATCGGTAGTTCGAAATAGAGAGTTTGAACCTCTGGCACCAACTGTACTCTCATCAACAGTTAGTGTTGCACCGCATGTAATATTACCACAGTCCCCATGGGAAGGACATGTGGTTGCTGACGACCGTGCATTTTGACGGCTTACGCCAGTTCCGAAACCGGAGTGCTCAGCTGCACACTCCCACGGGTTCGCCGGTTCAGGTTGAGGTGCCTGAACATAGCCAGAGAGTTCTCGGCTATTCTCCCTCGCCCCACGTTGAGACGGCCCCCGATTTGTAACAAGGGTCGCCAGGCGCCTGGGTTCCCCATTGATCAATTCTTTATCGGATTCCTCCATGATATACAGGTTATAGGTTTAGTTAACGTCTAAACCTTAGGAAAGACGGCCCCTTGCCTAGGACATTCCGTTATTGGAGATGCCGTCGACAAGCAGCGTTGTGCCTTGGCTCCTTAGCAAAGTATCACATTCACTATACTCCTGATTGCCAAATCATTATCTAGAACCATCTGTCTACAGTAAATAGATCTAAGGACATACAATACAAGTGTCACCTTTCCAACTCTGGACACAAGGAGGCGACCAAATACCACCATTAAGAGAGTCATAGATACTATTGCTCTCCGGTGACTACTCCTTCACATCATTCTCATGGGCAAGTCTGCCAACAGTATCTTTGGCGTCAATGCTACAGAATATAGAGGCACCCTGAGTTTTCTCCATGGAAATGGGGGCTAAGACAGCTGTCTGTGCTTGGTTGTCTCTTCGTTAACAAATGTTGGTTTCAAACATTGGTCAAACAGCAAATGGACTTATGTGCCATTTGTTATTACTTTTTGGTGTTTCTCTGGTATATCGACAATAGTACAGCCACACATTGACAGGTTCCCCTTTGTTCTGGTTCCTGGCATTATTCATTACAGTAAAGGTTTAGGTTAAGTTAACGTCAAAGACTGGACTGTCCCAAACTTCATCACCTGTTTAAGTTAATGATGTCACCGAATGTAAAATAAATTGAATTATTTTTTCACCAAGACTAAATTATTTAATTTATTGTTTGAGATATATTTGTGACTTGACTGAGAAAATGTTACTCTCAAATTAATGATTTGCGTCTTTCCATTTTCTTGCATCACGATACTATTTTTTCACCAAGAGCAAAATATTGCTTAATTTGTTTTTTATGGCATTTGTGACTTAAGTGATTGAGAAAATGTCATGGCCAATTTTATAAACTGTCGCATGATCGTTTTAATACCGCTGTAATGTGCAGCCAATGGCTGTTCACCGCATTTTTGTACTGATGACTCATGTCCTCAATGTCACCACTGAAAGTAATGATGTACTTCTTGATATCAAAGAAAGAAGATCACATTTTGATCAATGTTCTCTGGTCTCAAATTTTGTGAATGTTGTCATAGATGACTTTTCTGATATAAAATTTCGTTATTTGCTGTCTATGTGGTGTTGAACCCATCTCCATGGAAACTGGTTAGCACTGCTCTCTTTAAGACATCAAATTACTCAATTATCCGTTTCTCTAGAGGATGCTTGGATTGTAGATGTTGGTCCATCCTCATAGGAACAGTGGTACAACTNGGTTCGCCGGTTCAGGTTGAGGTGCCTGAACATAGCCAGGGAGTTCTCGGCTATTCTCCCTCGCCCCACGTTGAGAAGGCCCCCGATTTGTAACAAGGGTCGCCAGGCGCTTGGGTTCCCCATTGTTCAACTCTTTATCATATTCCTCCATGATGTACAGGTTACAGGTTTAGTTAACGTCTAAACCTTAGGAAAGACAACCCCTTGCCTAGGACATTCCGTTATTGGAGATGCCGTCGACAAGCAGCGTTGTGCCGTGGCTCCTTAGCAAAGTATCACATCCACTATACCCCTGATTGCCAAATCATTATCTAGAACCATCTGTCTACAGTAAGTAGATCTAAGGACATACAATACAAGTGTCACCTTTCCAACTCTGGACACAAGGAGGCGACCAAATACCACCATTAAGAGAGTCATAGATACTATTGCTCTCCAGTGACTACTCCTTCACATCATTCTCGTGGGCAAGTCTTCCAACAGTATCTTTGGCATCAATGCTACAGAATAAAGAGGCACCCTGAGTTTTCTGCATGGAAATGGGGGCTAAGACAGCTGTCTGTTCTTGGTTGTCTCTTCATTAACAAATGTTGGTTTCAAACATTGGTCAAACAGCAAATGGACTTATGTGCCATTTGTTATTACTTTTTGGTGTCTCTCTGGTATATCGACAATAGTACAGCCACACATTGACAGGTTCCCCTTTGTTCTGGTTCCTGGCATTATTCATTACAGTAAAGGTTTAGGTTAAGTTAACGTCAAAGACTGGACTGTCCCAAACTTCATCACCTGTTTAAGTTAATGATGTCACCGAATGTAAAATAAATTGAATTATTTTTTCACCAACACTAAATTATTTAATTTATTGTTTGAGATATATTTGTGACTTGACTGAGAAAATGTTACTCTCAAATTAATGATTTGCGTCTTTCCATTTTCTTGCATCACGATACTATTTTTTCACCAAGAGCAAAATATTGCTTAATTTGTTTTTGACGGCGTTTGTGACTTACGTGATTGAGAAAATGTCATGGCCAATTTTATAAACTGTCGCATGATCGTTTAAATACCGCTGTAATGTGCAGCCAATGGCTAATCACCGCATTTTTGTCCTGATGACTCATGTCCTCAAAGTCACCACTGAAAGTAATGATGTACTTCTTGATATTAAAGAAAGAAGATCACATTTTGATCAATGTTCTCTGATCTCAAATTTTGTGAATGTTGTCTTAGATGACTTTTCTGATGTAAAATTTCGTTATTTGCTGTCTATGTGGTGTTGAACCCATCTCCATGGAAACTGGTTAGCACTGCTCTCTTTAAGACATCAAAGTACTCAATTATCCGTTTCTCTAGAGGATGCTTGGATTGTAGATGTTGGTCCATCCTCATAGGAACAGTGGTACAACTGGTAAAACCTAATCGTCATAGTCTTCTTCGATCAGGCTTAGTGTTAATTGTTAGCTCAATCATGCTCTTCTCCGTTCAGGCTTAGTCTTAAGATGGCCTCTTTGGAATGTTGCACAAGAATGGATATGGCATTGTCTTGTTCCATCAGGGTTAGGTCTTGGTTTTTAGCTCGGTCTTCACGGTCTTGTTCCATCAGGCTTAGTGATAATTTTCAGCTCATTCATTACTGTCTTCCCCAGCCACAATTAGTCTTGCAGTTTCATAGTGCTTAGTGTTAATTGTTAGCTCAATCATGCTGTTCTCTGTTCAGACTTAGTCTTAAGATGTCCTCTTTGGAATGTTGCACATTCCAAGAATGGATATGGCATTGTCTTCTTCGATCAGGCTTAGGTCTTGCTTTTTAGCTCTGTCTTCATGGTCTTGTTCCATCGGGCTTAGTGATAACTTTCAGCTCATTCATTATTGTCCTCTCCAGCCACAATTAGTCTTGCAATTTCATAGTGCTATTGCTCTTCGGTGCTCTTGTCATGATTTACTGTAAGAAAAGGTGTTTGCCTTCAGAAAAACAACAAAAGCTTGGTGAAGGAGTTCACATTTCTCCAAGTAACTGCGGGTGTATGCCAGCCACGCAGTATGATGTTGGCCTAAAAGAATTGGGCAGAGGTTCCCACATAGTCTGTCAAGATGGTCACACGTTGAGTCGACTTAAGTCCTCGAATTGAATGCAAGTTATTACTATGACGCCGAAGGCGCTCAGTGGGATTGCTCACCATAGTTCCTCTCCATGGATCGAATCTGCTCCTGGGATTTTTAGCAGATTCACCCGGCGCCACCCAAGGTATGTCCTCCCCATTCAGAACGAACGGGGCGCACAAATTGCCATAGAAGGAACGTGGAGTTGATTTCAAATTGAAGCCAACGCTCTTCCGCACATTCAACTTCATTCAAAATTTAGTCGTAAGGACTACATAAATTGTGTTTGATAATTTCGATGATACATCTGTGTGCTTAGTTACACTGAGATGGCATAATGAGATTCAACAAGTTGAAAATCATACATTTTGAACGACTGGTCTCCAAGCCAGAGGAGACAGGATACTTGGTCCAGCGGCAGGTGATTGCTCGTTGACTGGAGTTTCTTCACTCTGTGGCTAAAATGAAAACACAATTTCTGTTAGCCATTTCATTTAAGAGAACCTCACAACTCAATAAATGCACAAAATAGTGACCGTTGGACACTTGATTTTGCTCTTTTAATTGTAGGCAAATTAGTATAGCAACTAATGTTTCTTACTGAATTAGGAGAAAAGAAGTGAAGTAACATAGGAGTTCCTAATCTATCCACAGAACCTGGCTGATCTCTTCAGGCGGCTCAAAACTGGTGTCCACTCCCAGCATTATCATAGCTGTCAATATGTGGCTGAAATGATTAAATGGTTTGCTAGTTATTAAATAGTGCGGTGGCAGGCTTGTCCAAATCATGTATTCCTAAACACCATCCTGTTGTTAATGAATGCCCCTTGATTTTGGATATAGTAATCTCAGAGCGAAACTTTTCTGACAGCAATGTCAAAAATCTTTAAAAATGTGCAACTTACCACAGTTGTCAAGTCCTTGTCCAAATACTCTGTATCTTCCTCTCTGAATTCATAGACATCCACGTCTGCCTTCTAAAATACGTTCTCACTTTTCAGTTACTCTAGAGTGAAACATTGTTTATTGTAATACCAAATGGAAATCTTAATATCCAGGTTTGGCCGTCATGTTTCCTCGATTATGTTACCTAAATTTGAAACAGATTTGGCCCGTTCAACTTGATGATCACAAAGTTAAGAAACCAATTGAACTGCACTCATTTAAACAGCCAATTGGACTGCACTCATTTAATCAGCCAATTGGACTGCACTCATTTATTAAACCAATTGACAAAGAATTTCTTACTCTCCCCCCTTTCCTGTGCTTTGTGGGATAAGGAGCCCCCCCATCGCTAGGTTGCACCAGTACGGAACTTCAGCTGTAGGCATCTCCAGGTTTTGAAGAAGATTGTCACTGTCTTCAAACCATGCTCCTCTGGCTCCAATCACCACTGGATAAATCGCTACAGAGTCAACTCCCAGTCTCTCTTGCAGTATGGGCTGGAGTACAGTGTACTTCTCAACCTTCTTTCTGTGGGCAGATCGAAGGGATTCATAAGAATCATCCCACACAATGGTTGGATCTATGACAAGAGCGTGGCGTTGGTGGTTAACGGCCACAATGTCTGGTACTAGCGTTGACTCCTGTCCGTTGTCGTTCAGAACTGTGATGTGGGGTTCCACCTGGTAACGCATCCCCTTAGACTTGAGGAATTGCACCACCCTCCATACAATTCTGTTGTTCCGAGCTATTCTATTGGCTTTCACAGAGTGACACGCCCCAAGAATGTGACTCAGTGTCTCAACTGTCCTATGACAGCGTCGGCACCGAGAATCCCGGTTCAGTCGGCCTCTGTTAATCGCCTCGCGTGTCTGATACCTGTTAGTTCTCATTCTCAACGCACCGATAACTTCACCTTCACTGAAGAACGAATAGCCGCAAAGCCATTTGTTACTTTCCGGGCCGAAGAGATCGGCCCCCTTACCCTGACAGCCCAATGCTGTCCACTTCTTCAGTTCAGATGATCGCCAGTTCTTACAGAGCCTGTCATCGCCGTAAGCATATTTACCTTCAAGATCCTTCACCTTCTCGGAGAGCTTAGTCCGAAGACAAATGGCCCCCAATAACGGATCAGTTTCTTTCAGGTGCGCACGGTATCTTCCGAGCAGCAAGAGAGGGACCTTGTAGCGGAAACACGGTAAGCCGAGCCCTCCTTTCTTCTTTGAAACATAGAAGAAGGAATTGTTGATGCTATCACTCAACTTTAGCCATGTTCTAACCCAGAACCGTACTTCTTTGTCTAGCTCATTGAGGACACCAACCGCAGTATGACCCGTGCTAAGTTGATGAAATAACTTGGGGCAGACATAGTCTGTCAAAATGGTCACACGTTGAGTCGGCTTAAGTCCTCGAAATGAATGTAAGTTGTTACTATGACGCCGAAGGCACTCAGTGGGATTGCTCACCATAGTTCCTCTCCATGGATCGAATCTGCTCCCGGGATTTTTAGCAGATTCACCCGGCACTACCCAAGGTATGTCCTCCCCATTCAGAACGAACGGGGCGCACGAATTGTCAGTGAAGGAACGTGGAGTTGATTTCAAATTGAAGCCAACGCTCTTCCGCACATTCAACTTCATGCCCGTGTCTGCGCAGAACCGCTCAACGATCTTTAAGTTCTGCTGCATACCTTTTCGATCACGGGAGATGACACCAGTATCGTCTGCATATGCTAAGGCGGCGACAGTGTGGCTGTTTGCAGAATACCCTTGCCCTTCTTTTTCCAAAGTACAGATCAGGGGATCCATACATAGGAGAAAGAGTACCGGTGAAAGCGGATCACCTTGTTTAACACCACGCTCCATGGGGATGATGTCAGTTTTCCTCTTTTGTAAACTGAAATATGTCCCACTATTGTGGTACATATCAGCTACAATTTTAATAAAGTGCGGGTGCACTTTAAGGCGTTCGAGGGCACTGATGAGATGTGCACGCTCGACGGTGTCAAACGCTTTCGCCAAATCCAAGAAGGCCATACAAATTTCCCCACCATCAGACTTGACCAGGCGCAGGAGCTGTTCAACCAAGGAAGTGTTTATGGCACAACCCGGTTTACGTATGAAGCCCTTTTGCCGG
Organism: Phoronis australis; assembly: GCA_002633005.1. NCBI lineage: Eukaryota > Metazoa > Phoronida > Phoronidae > Phoronis > Phoronis australis. Next base: position 72,464 of record NMRA01000818.1, read on the forward strand.
TCGCAAAGTGGCACCGCACCCAGAAGTCTTCTAGCAAGAATCTTCGTATATAGTCTCAATACTATACTCGATATCGTAAGCGGCCTCCAGTTGCCAATGTCCTCCAGGTTCTCGGTACCCTTAGGAAGGAGTATCGATCGCCCAGATTTCAAAGACTCCGGGATAACACCACTAACGAACCAAGCATTAAGTATCGAAACCAGTAATCCTTTCTTGGCAGCCAAGGCCCTCAGGTCGGACGCTTTGATGTTATCAGGTCCTGGGGCGGTAGACGTCCGGAATCCCATAATGGCCCGAGAGATCTCACGCTCGGTAATGGGAGACATCAATTGCCCATTATCCGCATACCCCATGGGGGGAGCGAAATTACTGAGGTCGACTTCTTTAACAGCGTCAGAGCTACCAAAACGCATTTTGTATGTGTCATACACTAACGTTGGGTCCAGCGGACAACGACAGTCCCCTTTACCATCAAGGATCTGTCCAGCTAAGGCCTTGCGGTTCGTATCAAAGAGAGTCTGAACTTTCCGGAAAGAAGCGGCCTTCTTTCCTTTCACTCCAGCCCCCTTTCGCCGGTTCCCAAAGCTCGGTTGTGTTGGTTGCCTCGAGGTTACTGCTGATGCCAACACGGTGGCATGATCGGCTGCAGTAACTACGTCAGTGAAGCACTTGCAAAAGGTTTCGTATGCGGCAGCCGTAGGTTCCGAATCATGGAGATCTTCGCCCACAGCTACACACAAGTCCCGGATGTTGTCCCTCCAAGCGGCCTCGGAGTTGTCGGGGGGTAACTCAACGTGCAAGATGTCGGGTGTCCTTTCCTTGACTGTTGGCTCCTTGTCACTTATCACGCCTCTCCTTTTCAGATCGGAGATCTTACTAGAGAGCTGCGTAGATGTTTTTCCTGGCAAGAGGCCCTGCGCCACAAGAGCTTGACACCAATGTTTCTTGCCTTCTCGCATTGCACGCAAATAGAAGTCCGATAGAATATTGACCTCTTCAACTGACCAGACTGACTTCCTAGCAGCGCCCCCTTTCTGAAGACGAACCAGCGTACGCTCGGTTCGCTTCCTCTCCACATCAGCCCTTGCTCTAGCTATTCTCCCCTTGTTACGGAGAACAGGGTGCCTGTGCCGTTCGTGTTGGCTAAGGCCAGTCCTAGAAGGTCAAGAGAAGGGGCATGCGGAGCACTTGAATCGCCCTGGAATTGCTAGATTGTCAATCGGTCCTTTGCACTTCGCGTAATGGTGGGCAATGGAGAGACAAGGATAGTCAATTTGGCATTTGCCGCATTTGAGACGATACTCGGTGTTGCAATGGCGTATCCTCAAATGTTTGTGGAGTGGCATGGGTCTTAAGAAAAATTCTAAGCACTGAGGGCAATCGAATCTGTTGGCAGGATACATGGCTGTACTGCCGCCAGAAACCACCCGATTACCCACAGGGTCCTCGACAAGATTCACATCCTCCCCTTCGTTAAGGGGCACCACGTTGAGGGGGCCCTCATCGGGTACACTTGATGTAGAGGGTACCACACTGGTATCACGCGTAGCTCGCACTTGAGAGGCCCCAGATGGGCTGGACCTCTCATCGGTAATACGAAGTAGAGAGTTTGAACCTCTGGCACCAACTGTACTCTCATCAACAGTTAGTGTTGCACCGCATGTAGAGTTAGCACAGTCCGCATGGGAAGGACATGTGGTCGCTAACGGCTGTGCATTTTGATGGGTTACGCCAGTTCCGAAACCGGAGTTCTCAGCTGCACACTTTCACGGGTTCGCCGGTTCAGGTTGAAATGCCTGAACATAGCCAGGGAGTTCTCGACTATTCTCTCTCGCCCCACGTTGAGACGGCCCCCGATGTGTAACAAGGGTTGCCAGGCGCCTGGGTTCCCCATTGTTCGTGTTAATTTCCTTGTTCATGGCAGTCGGTTGTAGGTTAAGTTAACGTCTAAACCTTAGGAAAGACGGCCCCTTGTCTGAGACATTCAGATATTGGAGATGCCGTCGACAAGCAGCATTGTGGATTGGCTCCTTAGCAAAGTATCACGTCCACTATATTCCTGTTGGGCAGATCAATTACTATAACCGACTATCTAAAGTAGCCAGTTGCAACAGAATATACAATACAAGTGTCACCTTCCCAACTCTCGACACAAGGAGGCGACCAAATACCACCATTAAGAGAGTCATAGATACTATTGCTCTCCGGTGACTACTCCTTCACATCATTCTCGTGGGCAAGTCTGCCAACAGTATCTTTGGCATCAATGCTACAGAATAAAGAGGCACCCTGAGTTTTCTCCATGGAAATAGGGGCTAAGACAGCTGTCTGTGCTTGGTTGTCTCTTCGTTAGCAAATGTTGGTGTCAACCTATGGTCAGACAGCAAATGGACTTATGCGCCATTTGTTATTACTTTTTGGTGTCTCTCTGGTATATCGACAATAGTACAGCCACACATTGATAGGTTCCCCATTGTTCTGTTTCTTGGCATTATTCATGACAGTAAAGGTTTAGGTTAAGTTAACGTCTAAGGCTGGTCTGTCTCAAGCTGCATTGCCTGTTTAAGTTAACGATGTCACGTAATGTAAAATAAATTGCATTATTTTTTTACCAAGACTAAATTATTTCTTAATTTATTTTTTGAGAGATATTTGTGACTTGACTGAGAAAATGTTACTGTCAAATTAATGACTTGCGTCTTTCCATTTTCTTGCATCACGATACTATTTTTTCACCAAGAGCAAGATATTGCTTAATTTGGTTTTCATGGCATTTGTGACTAACGTGATTGAGAAAATGTCATGGCCAATTTTATAAACTGTCGCATGATCATTTTAATACCGCTGCAATGTGCAGCCATTGCCTGTTCACTGCATTTTTGTCCTGACAACTCATGTCCTCAAAGTCACCATTGAAAGTAATGATGTATTTCTTGATATCAAAGAAAGAAGATCACATTTTGATCAATGTTCTCTGTTCTCAAATTTTGTGAATGTTGTCATAGATGGCTTTTCTGATGTAAAATTTCGTTATTTGCTGTCTATGTGGTGTTGAACCAATCTCCATGGAAACTGGTTAGCACTGCTCTCTTTAAGACATCAAAGTACTCAATTGTCCGTTTCTCTAGAGCATGCTTGGATTGTAGATGTTGGTCCATCCTCATAGGAACAGTGGTACAACTGGTAAAGCCTAATCGTCATAGTCTTCTTCGGTTATGCTTAGTGTTAATTGTTAGCTCAATCATGCTCTTCTCCGCTCAGACTTAGTCTTAAGATGGCCTCTTTGGAATGTTGCACAAGAATGGATATAGCATTGTCTTGTTCCATCAGGCTTAGGTCTTGGTTTTTAGCTCGGTCTTCATGGTCTTGTTCCATCAGGCTTAGTGATAATTTTCAACTCATTCATTACTGTCTTCCCCAGCCACAATTAGTCTTGCAGTTTCATAGTGCTTAGTGTGAATTGTTAGCTCAATCGTGCTCTTCTCCGTTCAGACTTAGTCTTAAGATGTCCTCTTTGGAATGTTGCACATTCCAAGAATGTATATGGCATTGTCTTCTTCTATCAGGCTTAGGTCTTGCTTTTTAGCTCGGTCTTCATGGTCTTGTTCCATCAGGCTTAGTGATAATTTTCAGCTTATTCATTATTGTCCTCTCCAGCCACAATTAGTCTTGCAATTTCATAGTGCTATTGCTCTTCGGTGCTCTTGTCATGATTTATTGTAAGAAAAGGTGTGTACCTTCAGAAAAACAACAAAAGCTTGGTGAAGGAGTTCACATATCTCCAAGTAACTGCGGGTCTATGCCAGCCACGCAGTATGATGTTGGCCTAAAACAATTGGGCAGAGGTTCCCACATAGTCTGTCAAGATGGTCACACGTTGAGTCGACTTAAGCCCTCGAAATGAATGCAAGTTGTTACAATGACGCCGAAGGCGCTCAATGGGATTGCTCAGCACAATTCCTCTCCAAGGATCGAATCTGCTCCCAAGATTTTTAGCAGATTCACCCGGCGCCACCCAAGGTATGTCCTCCCCATTCAGAACGAACGGGGCGCACGAATTGACATAGAAGGAACGTGGAGTTGATTTCAGATTGAAGCCAACGCTCTTCCGCACATTCAACTTCATTCAAAAATTAGTCGTAAGGACTACATAAATTGTGTTTGATAATTTCGATGATACATCTGTGTGTTTAATTACACTGAGACGGCATAATGGGATTCAACAAGCTGAAAATCATACATTTTGAACGACTGGTTTCCAAGCCAGAGGAGACAGGATACTTGGTCCAGCGGCAGGTGATGGCTCGTTGACTGGAGGGTCCTCACTGTGTGGCTAAAATGAAAACACAATATATGTTAGCCATATCATTACAATGCACCTCACAACTCAGTGAAGCACAAAATAGTGACCGTTGGACACTTGATTTGGCTCTTTTAATTGTAGGCAAATAAGTATAGCAACTAATGTTTCTTACTGAATTAGGAGAAAAGAGTGATGTAACATAGGAGTTCCTAATCTATCCACATTACCTGGCTGAACTCTTCAAAAGTGTTGTCCACTCCTAGCAACCGTTGGTCAGTGTCATAGCTGTCAATATGTGGCTGAAATGATTAAATGGTTTGCTAGTTATTAAATAGTGCGGTGGCAGGCTTGTCCAAATTATGTATTCTTAAACCGAATCATGTTGTTAATGAATGCCCCTTGATTTTGGATATAGTGATCTCAAAGCGAAACTTTTTTTCTGACAGCAATGTCAAAAATCTTAAATGTGCAACTTACCACATTTGTCCTTGTCCAAATACTCTGTATCTTCCTCTCTGAATTCATAGACATCCACGTCTGCCTTCTAAAATACGTTCTCACTTTTCAGTTACTCTAGAGTGAAACATTGTTTATTGTAATACCAAATGGAAATCTTTATATCCAGGTTTGGCCGTCATGTTTCCTCGATTATGTTACCTAAATTTGAAACAGATTTGGCCCGTTCAACTTGATGATCACAAAGTTAAGAATCCAATTGAACTGCACTCATTTAAACAGCCAATTGGACTGCACTCATTTAATCAGCCAATTGGACTGCACTCATTTATTAAACCAATTGACAAAGAATTTCTTACTCTCCCCCCTTTCCTGTGCTTTGTGGGATAAGGAGCCCCCCATCGCTAGGTTGCACCAGTACGGAACTTCAGCTGTAGGCATCTCCAGGTTTTGAAGAAGATTGTCACTGTCTTCAAACCATGCTCCTCTGGCTCCAATCACCACTGGATAAATCGCTACAGAGTCAACTCCCAGTCTCTCTTGCAGTATGGGCTGGAGTACAGTGTACTTCTCAACCTTCTTTCTGTGGGCAGATCGAAGGGATTCATAAGAATCATCCCACACAATGGTTGGATCTATGACAAGAGCGTGGCGTTGGTGGTTAACGGCCACAATGTCTGGTACTAGCGTTGACTCCTGTCCGTTGTCGTTCAGAACTGTGATGTGGGGTTCCACCTGGTAACGCATCCCCTTAGACTTGAGGAATTGCACCACCCTCCATACAATTCTGTTGTTCCGAGCTATTCTATTGGCTTTCACAGAGTGACACGCCCCAAGAATGTGACTCAGTGTCTCAACTGTCCTATGACAGCGTCGGCACCGAGAATCCCGGTTCAGTCGGCCTCTGTTAATCGCCTCGCGTGTCTGATACCTGTTAGTTCTCATTCTCAACGCACCGATAACTTCACCTTCACTGAAGAACGAATAGCCGCAAAGCCATTTGTTACTTTCCGGGCCGAAGAGATCGGCCCCCTTACCCTGACAGCCCAATGCTGTCCACTTCTTCAGTTCAGATGATCGCCAGTTCTTACAGAGCCTGTCATCGCCGTAAGCATATTTACCTTCAAGATCCTTCACCTTCTCGGAGAGCTTAGTCCGAAGACAAATGGCCCCCAATAACGGATCAGTTTCTTTCAGGTGCGCACGGTATCTTCCGAGCAGCAAGAGAGGGACCTTGTAGCGGAAACACGGTAAGCCGAGCCCTCCTTTCTTCTTTGAAACATAGAAGAAGGAATTGTTGATGCTATCACTCAACTTTAGCCATGTTCTAACCCAGAACCGTACTTCTTTGTCTAGCTCATTGAGGACACCAACCGCAGTATGACCCGTGCTAAGTTGATGAAATAACTTGGGGCAGACATAGTCTGTCAAAATGGTCACACGTTGAGTCGGCTTAAGTCCTCGAAATGAATGTAAGTTGTTACTATGACGCCGAAGACACTCAGTGGGATTGCTCACCATAGTTCCTCTCCATGGATCGAATCTGCTCCCGGGATTTTTAGCAGATTCACCCGGCACTACCCAAGGTATGTCCTCCCCATTCAGAACGAACGGGGCGCACGAATTGTCAGTGAAGGAACGTGGAGTTGATTTCAAATTGAAGCCAACGCTCTTCCGCACATTCAACTTCATGCCCGTGTCTGCGCAGAACCGCTCAACGATCTTTAAGTTCTGCTGCATACCTTTTCGATCACGGGAGATGACACCAGTATCGTCTGCATATGCTAAGGCGGCGACAGTGTGGCTGTTTGCAGAATACCCTTGCCCTTCTTTTTCCAAAGTACAGATCAGGGGATCCATACATAGGAGAAAGAGTACCGGTGAAAGCGGATCACCTTGTTTAACACCACGCTCCATGGGGATGATGTCAGTTTTCCTCTTTTGTAAACTGAAATATGTCCCACTATTGTGGTACATATCAGCTACAATTTTAATAAAGTGCGGGTGCACTTTAAGGCGTTCGAGGGCACTGATGAGATGTGCACGCTCGACGGTGTCAAACGCTTTCGCCAAATCCAAGAAGGCCATACAAATTTCCCCACCATCAGACTTGACCAGGCGCAGGAGCTGTTCAACCAAGGAAGTGTTTATGGCACAACCCGGTTTACGTATGAAGCCCTTTTGCCGGTCGCAAAGTGGCACCGCACCCAGAAGTCTTCTAGCAAGAATCTTCGTATATAGTCTCAATACTATACTCGATATCGTAAGCGGCCTCCAGTTGCCAATGTCCTCCAGGTTCTCGGTACCCTTAGGAAGGAGTATCGATCGCCCAGATTTCAAAGACTCCGGGATAACACCACTAACGAACCAAGCATTAAGTATCGAAACCAGTAATCCTTTCTTGGCAGCCAAGGCCCTCAGGTCGGACGCTTTGATGTTATCAGGTCCTGGGGCGGTAGACGTCCGGAATCCCATAATGGCCCGAGAGATCTCACGCTCGGTAATGGGAGACATCAATTGCCCATTATCCGCATACCCCATGGGGGGAGCGAAATTACTGAGGTCGACTTCTTTAACAGCGTCAGAGCTACCAAAACGCATTTTGTATGTGTCATACACTAACGTTGGGTCCAGCGGACAACGACAGTCCCCTTTACCATCAAGGATCTGTCCAGCTAAGGCCTTGCGGTTCGTATCAAAGAGAGTCTGAACTTTCCGGAAAGAAGCGGCCTTCTTTCCTTTCACTCCAGCCCCCTTTCGCCGGTTCCCAAAGCTCGGTTGTGTTGGTTGCCTCGAGGTTACTGCTGATGCCAACACGGTGGCATGATCGGCTGCAGTAACTACGTCAGTGAAGCACTTGCAAAAGGTTTCGTATGCGGCAGCCGTAGGTTCCGAATCATGAAGATCTTCGCCCACAGCTACACACAAGTCCCGGATGTTGTCCCTCCAAGCGGCCTCGGAGTTGTCGGGGGGTAACTCAACGTGCAAGATGTCGGGTGTCCTTTCCTTGACTGTTGGCTCCTTGTCACTTATCACGCCTCTCCTTTTCAGATCGGAGATCTTACTAGAGAGCTGCGTAGATGTTTTTCCTGGCAAGAGGCCCTGCGCCACAAGAGCTTGACACCAATGTTTCTTGCCTTCTCGCATTGCACGCGAATAGAAGTCCGATAGAATATTGACCTCTTCAACTGACCAGACTGACTTCCTAGCAGCGCCCCCTTTCTGAAGACGAACCAGCGTACGCTCGGTTCGCTTCCTCTCCACATCAGCCCTTGCTCTAGCTATTCTCCCCTCGTTACGGAGAATAGGGTGCCTGTGCCGTTCGTGTTGGCTAAGGCCAGTCCTAGAAGGTCAAGAGAAGGGGCATGCGGAGCACTTGAATCGCCCTGGAATTGCTAGATTGTCAATCGGTCCTTTGCACTTCGCGTAATGGTGGGCAATGGAGAGACAAGGATAGTCAATTTGGCATTTGCCGCATTTGAGACGATACTCGGTGTTGCAATGGCGTATCCTCAAATGTTTGTGGAGTGGCATGGGTCTTAAGAAAAATTCTAAGCACTGAGGGCAATCGAATCTGTTGGCAGGATACATGGCTGTACTGCCGCCAGAAACCACCTGATTACCCACAGGGTCCTCGACAAGATCCACATCCTCCCCTTCGTTAAGGGGCACCACGTTGAGGGGGCCCTCATCGGGTGTGTCTTGGACTCCTCCAGCCAAATGACAGGAATCGGTGACGCGCTCTGCTGATACTTCGGGTACACTTGATGTGGAGGGTACCACACTGGTATCACGCGTAGCTCGCACTTGAGAGGCCCCAGATGGGCTGGACCTCTCATCGGTAGTTCGAAGTAGAGAGTTTGAACCTCTGGCACCAACTGTACTCTCATCAACAGTTAGTGTTGCACCGCATGCAGAATTACCACAGTCCCCATGGGAAGGACATGTGGTTGGTGACGACCGTGCATTTTGATGGCTGACGCCAGTTCCGAAACCGGAGTGCTCAGCTGCACACTTTCACGGGTTCGCCGGTTCAGGTTGAGGTGCCTGAACATAGCCAGGGAGTTCTCGGCTATTCTCCCTCGCCCCACGTTGAGACGGCCCCCGATTTGTAACAAAGGTCGCCAGGCACCTGGGTTCCCCATTGTTCGTCTTATTGGTACGTTCCATATCCGATAGGTTGTAGGGTAAGTTAACGTCTAAACCTTAGGAAAGACGGCCCCTTTCCTAAGACATTCCGTTATTGGAGATGCCGTCGACAAGCAGCGTTGTGCCTTGGCTCCTTAGCAAAGTATCACATCCACTATACTCCTTATTGCCAAATCATTATCTAGAACCATCTGTCTACAGTAAATAGTTCTAAGGACATACAATACAAGTGTCACCTTCCCAACTCTGGCCACAAGGAGGCGACCAAATACCACCATTAAGAGAGTCATAGATACTATTGCTCTCCGGTGACTACTCCTTCACATCATTCTCATGGGCAAGTCTGCCAACAGTATCTTTGGCATCAATGCTGCAGAATGTAGAGGCACCCTGAGTTTTCTCCATGGAAATAGGGGCTGCGACAGCTGTCTGCTTGGTTGTCTCTTTGTTAGCAAATGTTGGTGTCAACCTATGGTCAGACAGCAAATGGACTTATGTGCCATTTCTGATTACTTTTTGGTTTCTCTCTGGTATGTCGACAATAGTACAGCCGCACATTGACAGGTTCCCCATTGTTATGTTTCTTGGCGTTATTCATGACAGTAAAGGTTTAGGTTAAGTTAACGTCTAAGGCTGGTCTGTCTCAAGCTGCATTGCCTGTTTAAGTNGCAAATGTTGGTGTCAACCTATGGTCAGACAGCAAATGGACTTATGCGCCATTTGTTATTACTTTTTGGTGTCTCTGGTATATCGACAATAGTACAGCCACACATTGACAGGTTCCTCATTGTTATGTTTCTTGGCATTATTCATGACAGTAAAGGTTTAGCTTAAGTTAACGTCTAAGGCTGGTCTGTCTCAAGCTTCATTGCCTGTTTAAGTTAATGATGTCTCGGAATGTAAAATAAATTGCATTATTTTTTTACCAAGACTAAATTATTTCTTAATTTATTTTTTGAGAGATATTTGTGACTTGACTGAGAAAATGTTACTGTCAAATTAATGACTTGCGTCTTTCCATTTTCTTGCATCACGATACTATTTTTTCACCAAGAGCAAAATATTGCTTATTTTGTTTTTTATGGCATTTGTGACTTACGTGATTGAGAAAATGTCATAGCCAATTTTATAAACTGTCGCATGATCGTTTTAATACCACTGCAATGTGCAGCCATAGCCTGTTCACCGCATTTTTGTCCTGTTGACTCATGTTCTCAAAGTCACCACTGAAAGTTATGATGTACTTCTTGATATGAAAGAAAGAAGATCACATTTTGATCAATGTTCTCTGGTCTCAAATTTTGTGAATGTTGTCATAGATGTTTCTTGCCTTCTCGCATTGCACACAAATAGAATTCTGATAGTATATTGTCTTCATCTGACCAGACTGACTTCCTAGCAGTGGATATGGCATTGTCTTGTTCCATTAGGCTTAGGTCTTGGTTTTTAGCTCGGTCTTCACGGTCTTGTTCCATCAGGCTTAGTGATAATTTTCAGGTCATTCATTACTGTCTTTCCCAGCCACAATTAGTCTTGCAGTTTCATAGTGCTCAGTGTTAATTGTTAGCTCAATAATGCTTTTCTCCGTTCAGGCTTAGTCTTAAGATGGCCTCTTTGGAATGTTGCACATTCCAAGAATGAATATGGCATTGTCTTCTTCGATCGGGCTTAGGTCTTGGTTTTTAGCTCGGTCTTCATGGTCTTGTTCCATCAGGCTTAGTGATAATTTTCAGCTCATTCATTATTGTCTTCCCCAGCCACAATTAGTCTTGCACTTTCATAGTGCTATAGCCCCCGTTGTGTAACAAGGGTCGCCATACTCTGACAAGTCACTCAGATTCATCTCAACGTGAAGACTGCCTGATCTGTACAGTTTCAACAAATTTTACTTTTGCCACTTCATGAATTTAACCGATGGATTCTGATGACGAAATTTTCCGTGACTGTAAAAAGCTACAAGCTGAAATTCAAAACTTTTCATTAGGGTTAGGGTGATTAGCGTGCTCCTCAGTGTTGGATCAGGTTGTTAGACCTTGATTGGTATTAATGTAGATTTTAGCCCCGCCCCTGGAGTTTCATAATACAATTGGTTCCAGCGTTGGGCCTCATTTCATTTTTGGCCCAGGAGTGGGATGGCAACAGAGCGAGCACTCTCTGGCAGCTGAGTGAGCACTCTCTATCTCCAAGTTTGATATCGCCTGCTTGCTTGACATTGGCAACTTGCAAGAAGAGGCTGAGTACATTTCTTCGGTACACGAGATGTTTGGTGGTCTGTGTGATATGATAAGGTACAACTGAACCCACTTGAGAGAGAGAGAGATTGCAATGTTGAAAAAGTGAAACATGTTAGTAATTGTATAATTGTTTCACATGAGTTATTTCCTTCTATTCTTTCACCAAGTCTAAAAAATATTGCTTAATTTATGTTCTTTAAAGTTATTCTTGGAAAATGTCGCGCTCCATTTGATGACTTTCATCTTTCCATTGTCCTGCATCATTTCTGTAGCTCCTCAGTTTCCCTATGCAATGAAGAGCAAAACAACCTGCTTTACTAAACTGTCACAATCGTCTCGTCTTCTTGTTGCTGTGTTGTTGCCAGTATGTTATGACCGGCTAGTGGCAACAATGATAATGATACTGTTATAATAATAATATATTGAAGAAATAAAAATTATGTAAGCAACAGTTACAATATAGCTAGCAAGACATGACACGTCTTACGTTCTTGGAATGAAACCAACTACTAACAAAGAGTTCTGGCATGGTCCCCACGTGACCCACGACACGTACTCCGATTAGATAGGTGGAACTGCTGCAATGAAGTTGTCCAATACTCACACAGTCATGTAGGACTTCTGTGGAGCTATCCGTCTTCATGGGAACGGTCTGCACTGCTCTCTTTTAAGAAATCAGATTACTCAATTTTCCCTTTTTTTGAGAGAATGCTTGGATTGCAGATGTTGGTCCACCACCAAGAAAACAACACGTGCATTTTCTCTTACGTTTTGGTGTCTTCTGGTACACACCGCCATGAATGATTTCAAAGAGTCACTTTAGATTGACAACCATTATGCCGCATTCGTGGCCCTGCCTCTGACTTCTTTCCGTAATTTTTCAGGCACAGGTTTCTGTAAAAGAAATGAAAAGTTATTTTTGTTACTATTAATTATTGATTTCAATTGTTACATTGCATGAATGAGAAAAGCCAAGTTTTTAGCCAAGATTTACTTATGATGCAAAAAAAATGGCTTGCTGTCTGACAAGCCGTGTGCGATTTCATGTGGTTGTCGAACATCAAAATTGGCAAAAAAGTTATCACTTTGCTTCTTGGGAATGAATTCCTCCATTTTTTTCTAAGAAAAAGCAATTTAGTCAGTTATGGTGAGGGTTGGCAGGCCAAGTCTCTACTGCTTTGAGGATGCATTATCACTTTGACGGAAGTGAAAAGTACCACAGATTCACTTCAACTTTTAATATAGTGTCTTGGACCACAATGCAATATTGACACCGATGCATGGTGAAGCAATTTACAAATTCCAATTAACCATCGTTTTCAGTGAGTGGGGAGTTCTGTGGAATTTATTTTAATAGTCACAATTAATTAAAATCCATAACTGTGGTCCCTGGCATTTGTAGAAGCTGTGTTTTCTGAACTGTGAATTCACTCATTAACAAACAGCCTTGTGTCTTTCTTTGAAATAATATGTCGCCTTTTTGTGTTTCTGTGTCGCTTTACATCTGGCGTGGTAGTTTGCACTCATGTCCTTAAGTTCAACTGGTTGAGAAACAGATTGTCCCTGCCTGATCGAGATGCATCTGTCTCTCAGGAAAGATTAGAGTCTGGCCATTTTGTCTGGTAGATCCATATTGGAGAGTTTGTATCTCATGCCATCATGCCATACAGAGTCAAAACATTATGGCACTCGTGCAAAAGTGGTTGCCTAATGCAACTCTGCCGTCTGATGTCAGTCTATGGATGTGTTCGGTTCCTTCACAATTTTTCATATAGGCTCTCTGCCAGCAATTATAGAGGCCTTTGGAATCCAGTTCTGTGTTGATTCTATTCGTGAGGATTCATTTGAACATTTTGCCTATGTATGATAGCAGACTGATTGGGCAGTAGTTGGCTGGGTTAGAGTGGTCTTTGGTTTGGGTATCATGACACCCAGTGCGCTTTTCTCCCATGAAGAGATAGCAGACATTTTGTCAGAACGTCGTAGGAGTTGGAATCGCTTCCTGTGCTGCTGTTTTTCTTACACTTAAAAATGGCCGAGCCTAGTTTGGGTTTTAGTGTTGCTGAGTTGAGTGTGTTTACTTTGAAGTCTTAACCTGAAAATTCTGGCAACATTGGGTGACAAAGGTGATCCTATAGCTGCTCCCTTGTCAGCGGGTAAAGTTCGCTGTGGAATCTGAAGGCTGTCAATATGAGGCAGAACATAATTAATTCAGAAAACTGTAACAGCATCACATGCTATTCTGGTCAAACTTGTAACCTTAATGCAGTGCCAGTTCTGCCTCAGCAGACATGCAGAGTTGCAGACTTGGAAGAGTTACAGGCTCCTTTGGGCGTCCTACACAAGAAATGGCTAAATGACTTCACATGACACATTTCACAGTTCACTGATTACTTGTAACAGAAGAAAATAGCTGGAAACTGTCTCTTCTGTGGCTCGTGTGTTTTTCCAGCATTGTAACGTAGAAAATAAATCTGAAACTAAATAAGGCGATCCAGATCCTCCCAAGGATACTATTGTTTCATGAAATGAAGAATATAAATCGGTAAATAAAACAACAAGAATGGATCAACTGAAATTTGAAATTTTCGGATGTAACAACTTCCTTTATCAACAAAAACAGAAATCAAGTAAAATCAAACACAAAATGACAATTCCATATGTTATATGTCAATTGTCATTTTGTGTTTGATTTTACTTGATTTCTGTTTTTGTTGATAAAGGAAGTTGTTACATCCGAAAATTTCAAATTTCAGTTGATCCATTCTTGTTGTTTTATTTACCGATTTATATCCAGCATTGTAAAAATTATCCAATTAAGAACTGTGAATAATTATTTTGTTTAAGCTTAGGCGAGACCTTGTCTTAAATTCTAGACATAGCCAGTATTGGCAGTTCCAAAGTCACGAAACACTGGGAAGACCGGACTTACCCTCTCAACTATTTGATAATATGTCCGAAATACCAGAATCATGAAAATTTATTTTTATTGGAGTTTTGGTCTCCCAATTTCTAGACTCTGATGAAATTGGAGAATTTTTTCTAGGCATAGCTATTCCGTCTGCAAGTTTTTCTTTCCACTTTTCACGCACACTTTGCAAACCTTTTGGTCATGCGTAACCACATCCACTGTTTTGTAATAGCAGAGCACCATGAGAATGCTGTATCCATTCCCATCATATTTCATGTAAAAATATGATGTGTAATCGGGCATTGCTGCTGTTTTTTAAGACCTGTTTCTCATAAGGCCCTTTCATATTGACTTAACTCCGGTCTGGGAGCGTCGACGTAAACAGCGCAGTTAACTGGACTGTTCATACTGGCTTCGGTAGTTAATGACCATCGAAGTTATTGCAAGGTAGCGCTGCACGCTAAGATTTTTTCAGTGTGACAATGTGGGAACATTTAAATGTGCTAAATCACATTAAACTCATTTTTAAATCGATTGGTTATCATTAGAGCAAAAAATAAGTTATTAGTGACGGCACTACTCTGTAACTGTTGACGATAACAGTGGCACCTGGCGATAACTTCTATTAGACCGGAGTTAAGCGTAGAATCTTGCCCAGCTTTTTATAGGCTAAGGAGCAACCTACTGGATGGCACTGTTACATGCCTACAACATATAGTGCATGGCAACAAATGGAAACGTCTGTCCGTTTTCCTAAAGGAGACTTGCAGACTTGAAAACTTTCTTCACGAGGACCCATAATTGGGGTCTCGTGCCTTTGCTCAGGTGTTTTGTGCAATGGACCCAACCAAGAGGCCTGCGCACGTCTGATGCACCGCAAATGACATCAGACCACCTGCACTGTTTTTTTTTTTTTTTTTGGAGTTAAGCGTTCATACTGCACCGCAGCATCGACGCTGCGGTCTTAAATCCACGTATTAACTGCGATGTTAACTGGAGCTGTTAACTTCGATCCAGGACCGGAGTTAAGCGTTCATAGTGACCGCAACTCCCCAAATCATCGACGTTAGTATGAAGGGCCCTTGTAGAGAATTCATCACTTATTGCTTGTAACACATGGAATGTGTACAATTGAAGATTTTGTATTTGCTGTTTATTTTTCTTCTATTTTTGAAACATTTTTGTGGCAAATTAATGATACATTATTGATATGGTGATACACTTGTCAAACAATAAAGGTGCTGTATTCTGAAGTCAAGTGTGTGTTGCTTGTGGCTGGGATGGTATGCATGGAAAAGTATAAAGAATTTGGTGGTCAGTATATAGTATGGCAAACTTGACCTTTTTTATTCAGAATTTGCTTGCCATGTGGCTTGTGAGATTTATATTGCACAATGCAGATGAAAGTGAATGAGAAGGCAGATCACAGCATGTTAAGTTGATACACAGCAGTCTCACAGACAGTCTGCTTCTGTCATCTCTCTATTATGCAAAACTTAGTTATGTTCAGATCTTGTGAATGGTGGAACAGAGCTTACCCAGAGTGTACTGGAGTATATGAAGATAGAGCAGACATCGACACTTTACTTGTTTTCAGGCAGTCATATGTGTCTTCTGATGTAAATTATAAGTAAGTGTTCTTTGTGATCTTTTTACCTGATTCTGTCTGTGCTGCATGATTTGTCAGTGATTTGTCAATTTGCTTTGCACATTCAATTTATTATGCTAGAAACCAATCAGAAACTTACAGCATGGCTTACCACATTGCAATGCTATGTCTTCTTTTCCATTTTGACTTGTGTTAGTCGTTATATTTAGCTTTTGGGTTATTGGTATGTAGTCAAATATGAGACTAGGTTGAAATGCAAACTAGAATTTCATTGATCTCCGGAAACATTCTTAAGATTCATTGATTTTTTACGACATCTGAAATCAAATGCAATTTGTTTTGCTATGTCTTTTAGTCATCACTTGTAGTATTGCATGCAATCGGTTGAAATGTTGTTAAGTATTCCCTTGAAATACTATTATTGTGTTTGTGACTAGTTAATAAACTGTAAATCTAACTTTAGTTTTTCTGAATTTTAAGTTAGCATAGTGTTAAGTGAATGCTTCTAATACTACAGTGACAGTGTGCTGAAGGCCACTGTGCACAGGCACATTGGTGAAACTTGACCCTTCAGTTCAACCAACCACTTGTTGACACTAGTAGGCTTTAGGCTATAAGGCTTTTATTGATAACTCTTAGGTGGGTAGTACATACCACTATCAGTGACCCTTTGACCTAGTGTACTGTTCACATATAACTAAGCAATACATGCAACTTGGTCTGAATAGTGTAAACAGTTAAAGACTGCTGTGAGGAATGCACAACTGTGCTTCTTATTGAAGACATCCAGGTGTTGAACAGTTGTGTAAAGCACAGGAAAAGGGGCAAGTCCTGGGTCTAATCAAGTGGGGGGTGGGCTGGTCCCTTCACATTTGAAGCCAAGAATACTCGGTAAAATTCCATTCTCGAAGCCACATTGTGGTCAAAATTAAAGCAAGTTTTCCCCGGTTGTTTATTTTCTTTGAAAAGGTTTCTGTGCCCCACTCAGGACTACATCACTGGTAGTGCCAATGAGANTAGATGGCTTTTCTGATGTAAAATTTCGTTATTTGCTGTCTATGTGGTGTTGAACCAATCTCCATGGAAACTGGTTAGCACTGCTCTCTTTAAGACATCAAAGTACTCAATTGTCCGTTTCTCTAGAGCATGCTTGGATTGTAGATGTTGGCCCATCCTCATAGGAACAGTGGTACAACTGGTAAAGCCTAATCGTCATAGTCTTCTTCGGTTATGCTTAGTGTTAATTGTTAGCTCAATCATGCTCTTCTCCGTTCAGATTTAGTCTTAGATGACCTCTTTGGAATGTTGCACAAGAATGGATATGGCATTGTCTTGTTCCATCAGGCTTAGTGATAATTTTCAGCTCATTCATTACTGTCTTCCCCAGCCACAATTAGTCTTGCACTTTCATAGTGCTTAGTGTTAATTGTTAGCTCAATCGTGCTTTTCTCCATTCAGGCTTTGTCTTGAGATGGCCTCTTTGGAATGTTGTACATTCCAAGAATGGATATGGCATTGTCTTCTTCGATCAGGCTTAGGTCTTGGTTTTTAGTTCGGTCTTCATGGTCTTGTTCCATCAGGCTTAGTGATAATTTTCAGCTCATTCATTACTGTCTTCCCCAGCCACAATTAGTCTTGCAGTTTCGTTGTGCTATTGCCGCCGTTGTGTAACAAGGGTCGCCAGGTGCCTGGCTTGGAATAGTTACAGACGCCTTTGGGCGTCCTACACAAGAAATGGCTAAATGACTTCACATGACACATTTCACAGTTCACTGATTACTTGTAACAGAAGAAAATAGCTGGAAACTGTCTCTTCTGTGGCTCGTGTGTTTTTCCAGCTTTGTAAAAATTATCCAATTAAGAACTGTGAATAATTATTTTATTTAAGCTTAGGCGAGAGCTTGTCTTAAATTCTAGACATAGCCAGTATTGGCAGTTCCAAAGTCACGACACACTGGGAAGACCAGAATTACCCTCTCTACTATTTGATAATATGTCCGAAATACCAGAATCGTGAAAATTCTATTTTTATTGGAGTGTTGGTGTCCCAATTTCTAGAGTCTGATGAAATTGGAGAATTTTTTTAGCCATAGCTATTCCGTCTGCAAGTTTTTCTTTCCACTTTCCACGCACACTTTGCAAACCTTTTTGTCATGCGTAACCACATCCACTGTTTTGTAATAGCAGAGCACCATGAGAATGCTGTATTCATTCCCATCACATTTCATGTAAAAATGCGATGTGTAATCGGGCATTGCTGCTGTTTTTTAAGACCTGTTTCTCATAAGGCCCTTTCATATTAACTTAACTCCGGTCTGGGAGCGTCGACATAAACAGCGCAGTTAACTGGACTGTTCATACTGGCTTCGGTAGTTAATGAACATCGAAGTTATCGCAAGGTAGCGCTGCACGCTAAGATTTTTTCAATGTGACAATGTGGGAACATTTAAATGTGCTAAATCACATTAAACTCATTTTTAAATCGATTGGTTATCATTTGAGCAAAAAATAAGTAGTTATTAGTGACGGCACTACTCTGTAACTGTTGACGATAACAGTGGCACCTGGCGATAACTTCTATTGGACCGGAGTTAAGCGTTCATACTGCACCGCAGCGTCGACGCTGCGGTCTTAAATCCACGTATTAACTGCGATGTTAACTGGAGCTGTTAACTGCGATCCAGGACCAGAGTTAAGCGTTCATACTGACCGCAACTCCCCGAATCATCGACGTTAGTATGAAGGGCCCTTGTAGAGAATTCATCACTTATTGCTTGTAACACATGGAATGTGTACAATTGAAGATTGTGTATTTGCAGTTTATTTTTCTTCTATTTTTGAAACATTTTTGTGGCAAATTAATGATACATTATTGATATGGTGATACACTTGTCAAACAATAAAGGTGCTGTGTTCTGAAATCAAGTGTGTGTTGCATGTGGCTGGAAGGGTATGCATGAGAAAGTATAAAGAATTTGGTAATCAGTATATAGTGTGGCAAACTTGACCTTTTTTATTCAGAATTTGCTTGCCATGTGGCTTGTGAGATTTATACTGCACAATGCAGATGAAAGTGAATGAGAAGGCAGATCACAGCATGTTAAGTTGATACACTGAGCAGTCTCACAGACAGTCTTCTTCTGTCATCTCTCTATTATGCAAAACTTAGTTATGTTCAGATCTTGTGAAGGGTGAAACAGAGCTTAACCAGAATGCACTGGGGTTTATGAAGACAGAGCAGACATCGACACTTTACTTGTTTTCAGGCAGTCATATGTGTCTTCTGATGTAAATTATAAATAAGTGTTCTTTTTGATCTTTTTACTTGATTCTGTCTGTGCTGCATGATTTGTCAGTGATTTGTCAATTTGCTTTGCACATTCAATTTTTTTATGCTAGAAACCAATCAGAAACTTACAGCATGGCTTACCCATTGCAATGCTATGTGTACTTTTCCATTTTGACTTGTGTTAGTCTTTTGGGTTATTGGTATGTAGTCAAATATGAGACTAGGTTTAGATGCAAACTAGAATTTCATTGATCTCCGGAAACATTCTTAAGATTCACTGATTTTTTACGACATCTGAAATCAAATGCAATTTGTTTTGCTATGCCTTTTAGTCATCACTTGTAGTATTGCATGCAATCGGTTGAAATACTATTATTGTGTTTGTGACTAGTTAATAAACTGTAAATCTAACTTTAGTTTTTCTGAATTTTAAGTTAGCATAGTGTTAAGTGAATGCTTCTAATACTGCAGTGACAGTGTGCTGAAGGCCACTGTGCACAGGCACATTGGTGAAACTTGACCCTTCAGTTCAGTCAACCACTTGTTGACACTAGTAGGCTTTAGGCTATAAGGCTTTTATTGATAATGCAGAGCAACTCTTAGATGGGTAGTACATACCACTATCAGTGACCCTTTGACCTAGTGTACTGTTCACATATAACTAAGCAATACATGCAACTTGGTCTGAATAGTGTAAACAGTTATGACTGCTGTGAGGAATGCACTGCTGTGCTTCTTATTGAAGACATTCAGGTGTTGAACAGTTGTGTAAAGCACAGGAAAAGGGGCAAGTCCTGGGTCTAATCAAGTGGGGGGTGGGCTGGTCCCTTCACATTTGAAGCCAAGAATACTCGGTAAAATTCCATTCTCGAAGCCACATTGTGGTCAAAATTAAAGCAAGTTTTCCCCGGTTGTTTATTTTCTTTGAAAAGGTTTCTGTGCCCCACTCAGGACTACATCACTGGTAGTGCCAATGAGACTCTGCCATTCAAGGTTAATTGATACAAAACTGCACATATTTTCAATGTTCCCAGTTGCAAGCTCTGTTTGTGTGACGTGAAGCTTTTATACTTTTCCATAAGGTTACAATTAAGTGACTGGTGGAGTGAATCTGGAAAATGGTGATATTTGGATTGTTGTACATAGCTACAACATCAAAACCAATAGTACGTGTTCCTGTCAATAAGTGACAGACAAAGCACTATTTTTTACATCTTGAAATGTAAAGTTCATGAGATGGAGGCAGGTGAATACAAAATTCATTTGTCTGTTTTTTATGTTTTTATGTTAACATAATCCTAAATTCTTGTTGAAAAAATAAAATTATTCCAAAAAATCCAAAGTTGTTTTTTTTTAATTTTATTTCATCAATCTTCAGAAAGTCTTATGGCCAGACTGCTCACCAGCTCAGTGAGTGATAAATGGGGCAGAGCTTATAGGTCTAGCTCTAATCTAATCCTGTCAACATCCAGCAGTGAGGTTGTTGTGCCAGCTGATTTAGCTGTTGTCGTGAGACTTGAAATAAAATAACCAGAAGTGTGTTCAACAGAGTGAGCGCCCGCTAGGCTAGCGTGTACTCGCGAACACAAGGAACAGCTCCTGAACAGCTGTGAGCACTCACTGTGCGATCCAGTATGGCGACTTTGAAGCAGATTGTGTTGAACGTCTTAGCCGATGAGCTTAGCACTAACAGTCCTTCCTATGGCGTACTGAGCGATAAATATGATTAATGTTTGCCAATAATTATTAATATCGGCAGCCCCAAGACAACAACCGTGAAGGCTTTGGCCCGACAAGAATCGAAAATTACGTCGAGGAAACTGTACCTCGCTACAGCGACCCGCAATTTAAGTCGCAGTTTCGTATGAGTCGGTCAACTTTTGAGGTTAGTTTTCGTGTTACAGAACCATAATGGGTTCATATTTTGCAGACGTGAAGCCTTCGCAGGACGCCATCTTGGAAATCTAAGCAAACATGCTCTCGAGGTTGTTCGCGAGCGCTAACGTGAACACAGCTTTTCAGGACGAGGGCGCTCAAATCGTTCGCGGGCGCTCACTCTATTGAACACGCTTCAGGTTTATGACAATGTGGAAGTTGGTGGCAAACTGGTGAATTCCTGTTCAGAGCTGGAGCCTGTTTGTTCGTCTGCAAAAAAATCGAGTTGAGTACGCCAAGTCCTACCAAAGTCATCGCTGGAAACGTAGAAATCTTTGTTGGCAAGTGAATATGGAACAGGTTGAGGAGTCCGTTCAGAAATAATGCGTGTGCAAGAGAAGTCAGAAAAGTGTGGTCTCGTGAGAGGACACATAGCGTCGACGTGGGTAGTGTTGCATTATGCGATGAGTGCATGCACGCGCTGTCAAGACACTGAGTGCGCGCACGTTAGGACATGAACAACTACATGCAGTCAGAGTAGAAAGTTTTTCGAGGTGAACCATGTTTCTGTGCTAGGAATGCGCAGCATTGGCTACAGGAGTAACTAGGCTGCCAAATTCGACGTAATGTTTAACCTGCTGCCAGCAAGAAACAATTAGATAAATAACCAGTGTTTAACATTTCAAAATTTTCCAGTAACGCAGTGATTTGATACAACACGTATATTGTTTGATGAAGAGAAGGTAACTACAAATAATATTGGAATACTAACACACTTAGTGGAGAGCTCAGATGAGTCACATAAACAATCAACACATGGTTTTAATGGTGTGTGCTTGGCAACAATGTATGGGTCAATGTTTATGAAATTGCAAATTTGAAATCCACTGATTGCAAATTAATTTGAAATCCACTGTATCTGAAGTAAAATCTCGTGCCAGGGTTTTCTGATACTTGGACTAGATTTGTACTTGGACAAAAAGTGACCAAATGACAGAAGGTGGCGTGCTTGCCACAACTCACATGCAAAATGCGATGAATACTTAGTCATCCAGGTGAGTAAATAATATGTAGAAAGTAAAATCAATTAATGGACTTACAGATTGAGTTGGTTACGTTGCGTCCTCCTTTCGAGGACTTCGGCAGGCCACTGAGGTGTCACGTGACTCATCATGTGATCGACAGCACAGTTTGCGGGGGATACTCGTGTAGTGCCCTATCCCACGTCCTTGGCAACAGAAACCTCAGGCCCCCTTGTCTGTTTAGGCTAGGATTCTCAACTCTTTCGTAAATTGCTTCCTTGACCCCTCTCCTGAACCAATTCTCTTTATCCAGATGCCACAAAATCGAGATCATAATGATTTTGTACCCGCTGGGTATATTTGGTATGGATTAGTAGAATATTGCGTAAGAAAACTCTTGATAATAATGCCAGTGCGTTTTGAAAAAACATCAATGTAAAATTGGATTTATTGAAAATTGGAAAAATACGATATTTTTAAAAAATGAACTACAATAAGAACTTTTTCCGATTTTTGTCACTTTCAGAGTTATGTCCAACTATTTAAAACCCCCTTTTTAATTTAGATAGAAACCTGGAGATTGACCACTGTATACACCCCCTTAAGGATTTTTTATTAAGTACCAGTTGATTCATTTTTAATAGATCTCAAATGTACGACATAAAGATGCGCCGCTATACCAGGTAAGCACTCTCTATCTTTGTAAGACTGACTATGAACCAGTGTGGCAATTATTTTTAGCTAATCAAACGACAAGCAAATTAGTTGCATACTTGTAATTTCTATGATTAGTTTGATATATTTATAGGGACATTGTCACCTTCTTATAATCCAATATGCATCTTTTTGACACTGTGTGGTACTATTCAAACCTGTCATTTTGATTGCTGTCGTTTCATGTTGAGGCTGTACTAGACTACTGTTGCTTTGGGGACATGATTCAAAGTTGTGCCAATTACAGAACAACCTTCTAAAAGACTGCAGCCCTCCTAATGCTTAATATTTCACTCAGTAATGGAGGTACGTGTTTCTTCTTTCTCCTTCTTTTTTCTCAAATGTCTACTTTTTGTTGAGATTTGTCAATGAATAAATTCTTAAATATAGTCATCTAGTTAGAACTAAAATACAATGCAGTAGTCATGCTAACTGTACCAGGTTGATTTTTCAGATTGAACAATAGCTCCACCAATTGCACCAAGAAATGTGCTATTCAAGAAATGTAATGTGCTATTCAAGAAAGGTTAGCTTGAAATGAAGGTAAGTAGTAACCGCTTCATTGATCCCTTTCATAAACCAAGCTGTGAGTTAGTAGGCATATGTTGCATATATGAGGCTCCCCTGGTACATAAGATGTTGACCATGAAATTGGGTCACTTATGAGCCCAGGAACAAAACACTTAACACTTAAGTTACGGGAATTCAATTCTGTAGTGTATGTGAAATTGTGATAACAAGCTCCTTATTTATTGAACTCTAGATCCTGGGTTTATATTCATTGTATCACTCAATAACAAATAGTTTTACTGTCTGATTGTGTGTATCAAGACTTAATACTGCAAGGAAAAAATTTTGATTATCTAGTTATCTTCTGTAGACTGTAAATGACATGAACTGTTACAGTAGTTCTTGACCTATTACGCACAAAATTAATTGTCAAAATTGTCAGTTATGAAATTTTCTAATGCTTCTTACTTATGGGTTATGCAAGACCCTATTGAGGAACGTTAATTCTATGTCAATTGCCAGAAAAACTAGGCTGTGTCAACCAGCAAATGTATACATTTTCTGATAGAAGAAAAATCAGGAATTATAAAATTACATTTTATAGTTCTTGTGTTATTAATTCTAACGTGGCCTCCTTTTCAAGTCAAATTTTCATTTTTAACAAAGGAACATTCATAACACAAATACCCTTCACTTGATTTTAACAAAATCGTGTTTGAGTGAAAATTCTGAAAATGCTGTAAGGAATTTGCAGTTACCCATTTAGTTGGGTATGTATGCCAAATTGACTTGCAAAATGTAAGGCATGTTTTTAAGAAAAATAGCAGTCTTGCTCATCTTTGGCACAGTACAGTAAAACAAGAAGTTAATCTTTACAGCGTTTTTGAGATAAATAAGTCTTCAAACTGGAAAGTTTCAATGAATTCCACCGAGCCATTTTCAAAAACTCATGTTCTTAAGTTCAGATCAAGTTGATTTAGCGTAGCCGAGAAAAGCAGAAAATTTCGCGAGTTTAGAAAATCCAACGCTTTTCGCTTCATTACTTGGTGAAAACTTGTCAGTAAAACTTATACATGTCTTAACCACCCTCGCAATGTCAACTGGATTAAACGCAGCTTAATTATAATTAAAGCATTTTAATTTTTTATGTGTGGTTTTATGTTCCGAGAGTCAAACTAGGTCAAAAGGCAGAGTCGGTAGGTCGACAGTGTGATGCCACACACCTGGGAGACTGATTTCAACAAATAAACTATGAAAATTTATTCTGGTTAAAGCGCGCTGCGAGCACGAATTCGAAATGGTGAAACATCGAATTACTGACAACATTAATCAATTTGGGTGAGGATTTATCTTTTTTCACAACTTGCTGTGTTCTTTATCGCAGTCACAGACCGGTGCATTTGTTCTCATTGGTTGTAAGCATGCACGCAGATAGCCAATACTCAGCTGTAAACAGAGCTGAAGTTCCACAGGAAAGCTTTTCACCACTTGGTGAAAAAGATATCAACCAAAAGAATGGGAGGAAAATTTTTGTTAGTACTAATAGAAAACTGCAAACCTTCTTACCTATTATTTTTCGCCTCTTTTTACCTTCCCCTAACAACAACAAATCAAATCGTTTCATCTTGTGAGCATAGTTTTTTTACCTAATGACGTCATATAATGAGCCGAATGCCAGCCAATGAGCTCTGTGAATGCTTTAGTCTATGAGTTCACCGGAAGGTTAAAACTTGCAAATGACGGAGTGTCAAGCGAAAAGTGAAAAGTTGATTCTTCAAATGAATTAAGTTATTTCGAAGAGCTTGATTTCCGTGGAGTTGATATTCACCATATTATTTCACGTAACCGCAAGTTCGATATGTGTGATTTAATGTTTGATGTGCAATTCGACTGCGATCAAGGAGTTGGTTAGTTACCGACTAGCACGCAGATGCTTAACTCCGTCAAGATCAAAACAACGTTTTGTCTTCTTTTTCTACAGCATCTTTCTGTGCCATGCACACCTTTGATTCAATATCATGGCAACTCTCTGAATGAAAAGGCTGGGTACATATAGAAGCCCTCTATGCCAGGCCTCAGATTCCATTCGAGTGACAGCTCTGTGACCTGTGAACTTCAATAAGTAAACAAATTCCCACACAGTTGAGGTGGGTCTGCTCTCGTCTACCATAAACAGGCATGATAAAAGATTCATCCACACAGATATTCAATATTACAAAATACTTAAAAGTTTTAGAAGTGTAAGGTCCTACATATCATTACGGTATTTATTAGAAACTCTTCTAAATGTTTTCTGACATCTGCACACTACAAATTAAGCTGTCAACAGGCCGAAATTTTCTCAGTGTTTATTTTTGATCATAATTTTGACAAAATCTAGTGTGTGAAATAAGTGAAACTATTCCATGCTTTCGAGGTTGTTTGTCATGTCATCGTTAGTGATGTTGTTTTTTGTCTTTGTTAGTGTTATTTGTCATCCGCTTGTAGTGTTGTTATTTGTCATGGCTTGTAGTGTTGTTATTTGTCATGGCTTGTAGTGTTGTTATTTGTCATGGCTTGTAGTGTTGTTATTTGTCATCGCTTGTAGTGTTGTTATTTGTCATCGCTTGTAGTGTTGTTATTTGTCATCGCTTGTAGTGTTGTTGTTAGTGATGGTGTTGTGGCAATGACAATAGTGAAAACCAACTTTTAAATCACCACAAGAGATAAAAACAAAATGATCCTAGCCAGGGTAAGATAGCGTTAAAAATTGCTGTAGAGGTCACTACATTTGCATGTTGTGCAAAAGATACAAGAAATAGCAACCTTCTACCTATTTCTAGTATCCAATGAGGAAAGCGAAATACTGTGGATGGTGAAGTTGTGTAAAGAACACTGGTGAATACTTAGCTTATCTGTTACAGACCATTTTCCCAGGTGAGACCACGCATCTGACAGACTGGGGCCATATTTTCAGCAGCAGCAGCAGCAGCAGCCCAGTGTAGAAATATCTAAAAGTGGAACTACTTTTACTGTTGAGTTTGACAAAGACACTCAATCACAGGTACATGAAACTATAAGATGTGTCGTTGCTACACTGGGGCACGTTAAAAGAGAACTGACAACCATACTAAGACAAATTTTAAATTTCATTCGAAAGATAAAACTTTAATTCATGTCAAGTCCGTTTCAGGAGATATGTGGAAGTTTCAAAAGTGCAATGGTGGATCAGCTGTATAGATGAAATTTCCAAATTGTGTTGATGTGGTTCCTTACAGAATGTATACAGTTGGCAGACTTGCCGACCTGGTGAATGAGTAGTCGCCGGAGTATGAAACTCCAACACCAAGCCTGAATGACTAGTCGCTGTAGTATGAAACTCCAACACCAAGCCTGGCCAGAGAAGACGATAATGAGTGAGCTCAAAATTACCACGTTGAACTCATCCATTCCATCACTTGTGTTACGTGCATACACTGCTGTATTGGCACTCCACGTCAGGCTCTGTATGCAAGGACGGATATCCACCAAGGAAAAGAGCTCCATTGTAATTATCATGGAGGTCAAAGGTCGCTCTGGTGGTGAAAGCAAAAGGTGTGACTTAAAAGAACTTTGATTAAATTTGTTACTTTAAAATGTTCACCACACTTTCTGTTTTGAAATTGCGTAAGCACAAAACTGCAGTTTTTAAAGGAGAATGCCACCCGAAAAACAACCTATTTTGTATCAATTTAGATCGAGTAGTTCTACTCGATAACGGCACGTTCGGTTGCATTACCTGACACCTGACGGCAGACGGAGGTGTTGAAATTATCCAGTGACGTAATTGGTTTCACACACAGTCCGTTCAGCAGTTCACAAGACGGGTTAGTGGTGTCAGCTTATCGCTTGAATTCATCGCTTAACACCAATAAATCATCAAACTTCAATGTAAAACCCTTAAAAATACACCGAGTTCTTATAAAAACGCATTGTTTTATTTCGCTGTTACGGATTTACTCGTATTTGGACACACCGTAGCAGGCCAATTTACTAAGGTCCGTAGCAGGAGTTTGGGGTCTGTTCGGAGATAAATTCGAAGTAAAAAAGTTCTTCTGTGAAATACAGACAGGAGAACCTAGATCTGTATTGTTTATACTTGTGATTTTTTTAGTTCTAAACACACAAAACGCTTGTTATCCCGGCCAGTGTCTCGGAACCCGGTCACTGAGGCCCGTTGCGGCCGGACTGATTCGTTATCTCGGCCAGTGGCTTGGAACCCGATCAGGCCCGTCGCGGCCGCTGGGACAGCTGGCACGAACATAAACGAGGTTGAATTTGAAACTAAACCTCCAGTCACGAAAAGACTAATAATGAGCCAAAGAAATAATGTGCACGTAATTATTTATGTGAATTTGCCACGAAACTGAAAATCTACTTACTTGTCGGGGGCCCGCTAAGTTCCCCTTCCACAAACCATCAGGGCAAAGGTTGTACTATAATAATGTAGTTGTATTTCTAAATAAAGATTCCCCCAACATGTGACCATAGCATATAAAATCGAGTAATTGTTTCTCAACAGCTTTCTGTCAGCAAACACTGAATTAGCATGGGTTCACACAGCCTCGGTGCCTGGTCAATTACCCTTGTTGCCGGCATCAATAGCCGGTAATGTAGTGGTTTATTCATAAGTGGCTTCTCAAAACATTAGCACTCACAAGTACTCCAATGCATTACAAATTGTATCTAATGAGACAGACTTTGTTTCAGTTTCATATAAGCATTGGTTAGGATGAGAATATAAATCGGTAAATAAAACAACAAGAATGGACCAACTGAAATTTGAAATTTTCGGATGTAATAACTTCCTTTGTCAACAGAAACAGAAATAAAGATTATTTTCATTGAACTATTAGTTTTCCCTAACCTTGTACTAGAAGCATAAACGAAGTTCAAGACAAAATACTGTTTTACAGAAACAGAGCGCAGAATATTAAACGTCTACATGGCAACTCGCCCGGCGCCAATCCCGACTTAGTCAAGAGCTCATCTGACTACTTCACGGGTCGGATCGTTAGGTTTCACAGGCTATCAGTTCGAACCGGAATACACTGATCAAGAAATACTAGAGAGGCGCCGTAAACATGCACAAGCAACGGAACGTATGGATAGTTCTTTGGTAATCTGGAATTCGTCAGAGAAATCACTGTCGACGAACTGCTGGCCACAGACACGGAGATGTTTCACAGCCTCATACTTGCTATTAACAGCATACCTTTCATTCTTCACCTCCGCGAGCCATTTCCTAAGCATTTCGGGCTCGAGGAAGTCGAAAAAACGATATACCCGCTTTCTTCGCAGCTTCATAATTCGGACAAGCAGGAACCGATGCACCGCAATATAGCAGCATTCACTCTGCAGACGAACCACTGACGTCGCTGCATCACTTCTCACCTTCCACACAGGTTAACTTGACACCTCTCGGCAAGGTGAGGTCGACCGTATAAGAGGCGATGTGAATATAGACCCATTAAGACGGTAAAAAGGACTAATTAAATCGGGTGGCATTCTCCTTTAAGATGACAGTAAAACAGTATTTTGTCTCAGTTTATGCTTCTAGTACAATGTTAGGGAAAACTAATAGTTCAATGAAAATAATCTTTGTTATTTGTTTTAAGAACTGAGCTGCAATTCATAACTCTAATCTAAATAGGCTTGGTTAACAAGTCAAAAATACTCGGGACTTGGAATTTTCCTCCTCTAAGAGGGTTTCCTTGTTTTTGGTTTCAATTGCATCTTCTTTAATTTCCAGTTTCCTCTTTTTTCCTTTCTTTTTCATTATTTTGACTTCACTGATTCAAAAGCATTTATTTCAGTTATTTATTTGTGGAACGGTAATTCCAAGATCTGAACATTATTGAGTATTTCAGATTAATACACGACTTGGAAATCCTGGAGATTTGCAAAACAATAAAAGTGTAGCATATTTCAAAACAATAAAAGTGCAGCATATTTAAGTCTGACTTGTACTCTTGCCAAGCCTCAGGTGCTGTGGCATCATTTCATGTTACAACAGTTCTGAACAAAACTGATTCTTCCCACTGTAACATCTTGCAAGCCATTTAATCATTTCAGCCGAACGTCGACAGCTTTGATAGCCATGATTGACAGGAGGGAACGACACTTATGAGTTGCCTGAAATATGAAGGACACTATGGCTGGGGCTTCTGAACGCTGTATACATCCTTGTGGATCACTTGGATCAATGGTGATGAACTTATGTTGACAGTTCCCTAACTGTTATTTCAAGTTCTCCGGCAATTGCAACACGTTTACAATGCTTCGTGTAAAGTTCCAGAATATCTTCTAGAGACGGATGCTCTTCCTCTGTGGCTCAAAGGTCGACCCAACTACCCACAATTCGTGGGAAAGGTGACAGGTAATAAGCCAAACATAGTGGTGCAACAGTCTCTCACATCCTTCACCAGACAACCAGAAATGCCGACCAGCTCCACAGGCTGTCGATTGATTGATTGACACTAGTCTAAATTCTGATTTTTTCATTTGGGTCAAATGTGAAAACTGATTCAGGAATACTTGTTCGCGGGTAGGTCTGTTGTGTTTCCCCAAGGTTTAAAGTTTTTGTTGATGAGTTTTGTTTGTTGTTTTAAGTTAATAAGTTTATTTCCTTGTTAGTGTAGTTTTATAAAGTTTAACTACTAGACCTGTTACGTACTTTTTTCTTACTTTATTTTTTCACCACATATTGGCTCATTTTTTTCCAGCTTTTTTAGTACTGTGCTAAAAATTCCCGAATTTAGCACAGCGAAAAAATAATTATTTTGAACCTGTCCAAAGTTCACAATTTAAGTGAGGCAGAGCCTATATTGTTCTAGCTGCAAAACACCGCCACGTCGGCTACAAGGGCGTTGGCTTTTTCGACGCTAATAATGCTTTAGTATAAAAGCGTTTCATCCCAATAAACTCTACCCTTGCATTTCTGGTACTGCTGTTGTACTTTTTTCTGTCCTCGGCCTGATAGTAGTGCTGTCCGCCATTGGTACCATTTTATTTTTATGCATGTATGCAGTTTGACATCAATCTCTGCTGCGAGCCCAGGTTCATTTTGCAAATCACAAATAGAATGTTAATAGGGAGACATAAAGGTATATTTACAACGTGAGCATTTTTAGTTTAGTTTACCGGCCATCCTAGGTTTTTTCTTTCTTTGATTATTAGACTTATTGTACAAACTTGTCTCATTTGATGGGACTATTCGTCTATTAACCCTTGTTAAGGTAGAGAGGGAGAAATAGTTATAGTTCCAAGTTTTTCAGTCAATACTTAGGAGCAGTTCAGTTTTTCACATTCACTCCTCACTAGTTCTTTTCCAATGAGTTTGTTCTGTCTTTTTTATTTAGTGAGGTGAGTGTTGTGAACGCAGGTAGGTGTTTGCTATCTCATCTCGATGTCGTCTGTCCTTGTTCATCTGAGTGTTTTTGGTGGACCGGATATAGGATTTAGATAGTATCATGTGAATAGGGAACTCTGGGAACTGCTGGAAGAGACTTGACGTGGCTGTCTGGCATTTATATTGAAGTTACAAGAATGTAAAGGAATAAATATTTATATTAGCACTGTAAAACTTTGCTCGTTGCTGACTACAACAGTTTTGACCAAAGCTGATTCTTCCCATTCAATCATTTCAGCCGCTCATCGACACCTTTGACAGCCATGTTTGCCAGGAGTGTACGCTACTTTTGAGATGCCTGAAGAACCCAGCCAGGTACTATAGATGGATGAATGAGGAACTTAACTTTTGATCTTTTTCTCCTAGAGAGTAAAAGTAGGGTTGGTTAATTTTTCAATCTAAAATATCACGCCCATGTCGTCCACAGCAGTGTATAACAAAAAGTCACCAAAGTGTAATAACAAAACGCATGTTTGTCCCTTTGCTGGTTGTGCCACTGTGACCACCCGGGTGGATCAACATTACAAACAAAACAAGGACGGCCGAGTACACTGAGCCTTTTTGGAGGGCTGTGATCCCAATAGAGAAGGACAGCTTGTCAAAAGTCTTTGATGACTGAGCATTTGACTGCTTAACTGTTTACTTTAAACCATCAAGACAGCAAATGATATTTTATACCAGAAAAGGCATGGTGACAACATTCACAATATTTGATATGAGGGACCGTTCATCAAAAAGTAATCAACAAGTCATGAGGACAAAAACGCAGCGAAAAGACGATGGCTGCACATCACAGCGGTAATGAGGCGTTTGTGTGACAGTTCACCAAAGAAGGTTGGCGTTCTCTCAAGGGCATAAGGAAACTGAGAATTTGGGAATTGTCACAAAAAGTTTTCAGAGTAAGAAACCTTATGAAGTTTAATCACGATGTATTTCATTTCTGTTAAAGGAACCTGTGCCTGAAGAAGTCACCAAAAGGATACAAAGGCAGTGCCAGGAATGGTACAATGGTCGTGTGTGAGTAGTTGACAACCTAACGGCTTATGTTTATTATGTTTAACCATCCAGACAGCCAATGATTAAATTTTATAGCAAACATCAATGACAACACTCAAAATATTTGATAACTGAGTCTGTCGAACAAAAGGTTGTACTTTCTTTGATATCAGAAACTGGTCAATTCTTTCAGTGGTGACTTAAAAGACTGGGTCATCGGGACAGAGACGCGGCGAAAAAACAATGGCCGCCCATCACAGTGGCATAAAGGCGATTGTGTGCCAATTTTCAAAGGAAGATTTGGTTGCTCTCAAGGGCATAGCGAAATCGAGTGGCGCTATTGAGCTTATGCAGGAAAATGGAAAGACGCAAGTCATCAAATTAACCACAACATTTTCTCAGTCAAGTCACAAATATCTTTTAAAGAATAAGTTGAGCAATATTTTCAGTCCTGATAACAAAAGTTCTGTTTATTTTACGTTCATTTTGGTGACATAATAAACTGCAATGGCTAATGAAGGTTCAGACAGTGGAGTTGTAATTTGAATATTACACCCTGATAACAATGACTAAACCTTTTGTATTTTAGTTCAGAAACCATCAAGAGTTACTTGCATTATACTCAAAAGCTCTTGGAATTTCCGGGTAACAGTCCCCGCTGGTTACGGCGTTTAAACATGCGAGTGACGGACATGAAAAGGCTCTATGCCTATGTTAAAAAGTGCGCTATGAGTCTGACCAAGAATGTTTAGGCCGAGAAGATGAAAAGGTAAGACCAGTTTCACATGGAACAGTGTCCTATAAATTATAGTTTCCTGTGAAATTTTACAGTTGATTTTTTCCATTTGTTTATAAGCTTTTGAAGCCTATGAATCAAAAATTCACTTTGAACTCTTTGCAAAAAAGGCCAGATGCGTACTGTTCAGCCATAGACCTTACTCAGTGACAATTAAGTCATCTGAAATAATGATGCATGTACTTAATGTCATCACTTTTTCAGTGACCTAGTCTCCCTGCCCCAAGGGATCCAGCGGTGGCAGGTGAAGCTATACCTGAATAGTGCTTATCATGCAGACCACAGGAAGTTCAAGAACCTGGTGCGCAGAAGAAATGCTCTCTGCCTATTCCTCCAACTAACCAATGCTCAGAGAGCGGGTGACATCACCAACTTGGAGATGGAGAGCATTCGCACTGCTGCAGAACCATTAGTGGGCCATCAGTATGAGTACCACGTATGTTTTTTTCGATGAAATGAAGGTCAGTACAAGAGGCCTGAATCAATGCTCATCTATCAGTTGTATTTGAGAGGAAATCTGTTGCAATATTTTTACTCTACCTTCAGCGAATGCATAACATAAGTGGTTGTGAGACTTAAAACTCAATAACATAAAATTTTTTCTCTGATTTCAGTGAATGTATGACTTTAGCAAAAGGCGGGAAATGAACTCAATAGTACTCTTTTTTTCCAGTTATCCCATCATAAAACGGCAGGTCTGAAATCAACAATCTTTGTGAGAACTCCCTGTCTATCTTCAGGAACCTCAACCTGAACCGGCAAACCCGTGGGAGTGTATAGCTGAGCACTCCAGTTTCGGAACTGGCGTAAGCCATCAAAATCCACGGTCATTGGCAACCACATATCCTTAACATGGGAACTGTGGTAACTCTGCATGTGGTGCAACAATATCTGTTTATGAGAGTACAGTTGGTGCCACAGGTTCAAACTCTCTACTTCGAACTACCGATGAGAGGTCCAGCCCATCTGGGGCCTGTCAAGTGCGAGCTACGCGTGATACCAGTGTGGTACCCTCAACATCAAGTGTACCCGAAGTATAAGCAGAGCGCGTCACCGATTTCCATCATTTGGCAAGGCGAGTCCAAGACACACCCGCTGAGTGCCCCCTCAATGTGGTGCCCCTTAATGCAGGGGAGGATGTGGAACTTGTCGAGGATCCTGTGGGTAATCGGGTGGTTTCTGGCGGCAGTACAGTCATGTATCCTGCCAACAGATTCGATTACCCTCAGTGCTTAGAATTCTTCTAGAGCCCCATGCCACTCTACAAACATTTGAGGATACGTCATTATAACACCGAGTATCGTCTCAAATGTGGCAAATGCCAAATCGACTATCCTTGTCTCTCCATTGCCCACCATTACGCAAAGTGCAAAGGACCGATTGACAATCTAGCAATTCCAGGACGATTCAAGTGCTCCACATACCCCTTCTCTTGTCCTTCTAGGACAGGCTTTAGCCAACACGAACGACATAGGCACCCTATTCTAAGTAACGAGGGGAGAATAGCGAGAGCAAGGGTTGATGTGGAGAGAAAACGAACCGAGCGAACGCTGGCTCTTCTGGAGAAAGGGGGCACTGCTAGGAAGTCAGTGTGTTGACTTCTTCAATTGACCAGACTATCAGACTTCTATTTGCGTGCAATGCGAGAAGGCAAGAAACATTGGTGTCAAGCTCTGGTGGCGCAGGGCCTCTTGCCAGGAAAAACATCTACGCAGCTCTCTAGTAAGATCTCAAATGAGGTAAGAAAGAAATGAAAAAGTTGAGATGGGGTTCATTAGAAAAATTCAAATACATAACACCAATATTACAACGAACAACAAACAATTTATTGATCTCAACCTAATCCTTTTTTTAAACTTCGATGTCTATTCTTGAAAAAAAGCTTTATTAATGAAACCATTGATGGAAATATTTGTAAAGCAGTCAGTCTTTTCTCAGAATCATTTGGATTTAGTGAAACGTATCATCTGGATCAAATTAACATCTTACGAAAAAGCTACCTCCCTTCGATACAATAATACTTGAAATGTTACATTTCAGACTACGAAAAGTTACCTTTAAAGTTACTAAAATGTCATACAAAATGTAACACGACACATGAAGTTGTACTAAACTGGCTCTCACCAAATTAAATGCTTTTCTGTTTGCAGCTATCTTCACAACTACCAGACTTTCCGTCGTCTGAATCTGAATCAGTAAGTTAAAACTAAAGCCATACCAAAAGTAAAAATTTGTTAAAACATAACATTTCAGGACGCCTTTAAGTGAATGCCATGCATGTTAAGACATTGACATCAATTTGTGAATGGTCACAAAAATTTCAGAGTAAGAAATTTAATCACGATGTATTTCATTTCTTTTAAAGGAACCTGTGCCAGATAAAAAAAACAAAAAGAAAGCAAAGGCAGTGCCAGGAATGTGGCACAATGTTCATGAACTTAAAGCGACACGTAGAAACCATCCATGGTAGCGTATACCTAAAAAAGCTACCAAAGTCCAGCAGCAAAAGGCATGTGTGTCCTTTTGCTGGTTGCACAACGGTAACAACCAGAGTGGACCAGCACCTTCAAACCAAACACGCCTTGAAGAAGGGGACACCGGAGTATACCAACATGCTCAAGAGAGCTGTGCTGGCCCCCGTGACCATGGAAATCGACAGTTTTTCAAAAGTCCTGGAGGACTACGTGTGAGTAGTTGACAACCTAACAATCCAGACAGCCAATGATTAAACCTTATATCAAACATCAATGACAACATTCAAAATATTTGATAACTGAGTCTGTTGATCAAAAGGTTGTACTTTCTTTGATATCAAAAACTGGTCGATTCTTTCAGTGGTGACTTAAAAGACCGTGGCTCGTCTGGGCAAAGACGCGGCGAAAAGACAATGGCCGCCCACCGGAGCGGGATAAAGGCCATTGTGCGACAGTTTTCAGAGAAGGGTTTGATGGCCCTCGAGGGCATAGGTGAACCAGGAGGCACAATTAAGATAATGCAACAGAATGGAAAGACGTAAGTCATCAAATTTACCAAAAAATTCAAGTCACAAATATCTTTTAAAAAATAAGTTAAACTATGTTTTAGTCTTGATGAAAAATAGTTCTGTATTATTTTACATTTGGTGACATCAAAATAAACTGCAACAGGTAATGAAGGTTCAGACAGTGAATCCTAATTTGAATATTACACCCTGATAACAATGACTAAACCTTTTGTATTTTAGCTCAAAAACAATCAAGATTTACCTTCATTATACTGCGCCATCTAAATGTGAGAGTAGGCGACATGAAAAGACTGTACGTGTATATTAAAAATTGTGCTGTTAGTCTCACAAAGGATGTCCAGGCTGAGAAAATGAAAAGGTAAGACCAGTTTCACGTGGAACACTGTCCTATAAACTATAGTTTCCTATGAAATTTTACAGTTGATTTTTTCCATTTGCTAAATAAATAAGCTTTTGAAGGCTATGAATAAAAAATTTACTTCGAACGCTTTGTAGAGTCGCAAAAAGGCCAGATGCCGACTGTTCAGCCATAGACCTTACTCAGTGACAAAATGGCCTTTGCATGGCAATTTAGTCATCTGAAATGATGGTGCATGTACTAAATGTCATCACTATTTCAGCGACCTAATCTCCCAGCCCCAAGGTGTCCAACGATGGCAAGTAAAGATGTACCTCAATAGCCGTTATCATTCCGACCACCGCAACTCCCACAACCTCGTGCACAGAAGGAATGCTCTCTGTCTCTTCTTGCAAGTCAACAATGCCAAAAGAGCAGGCGACATTACCAACCTAGAGATAGAGAGTATTCACAATGCTACAAGTCCTATAGTGGGCCATCAGTACAAGTACCACGTATGTTTTTTCTAGTTGAAGAAATGAGGGCCAGTACAAGAAGCCTGAATCCATGCTCATCACGCTATTAGTTGTATTTGAGAAGAAATCTGTTGCAATAATTTTACTCTACCCTCAGAGAATGCATAACATTAGTGGTTGAGAAACTTAAACTCAATAAAATGTAATATTTTTACTCTGATGTTAGTG
The DNA here is from genome assembly GCA_002633005.1 of Phoronis australis. Classification (NCBI taxonomy): domain Eukaryota; kingdom Metazoa; phylum Phoronida; family Phoronidae; genus Phoronis; species Phoronis australis. The sequence goes on from NMRA01000818.1 coordinate 108,802, forward strand.
AATGTATGACTTTAGCAAAATGCGCAAAATGAACTCAACAGTACTCTTTTTTTCCAGTTATCCCATCATAAAACGGCAGCCGCATGTCTGAAATCAACAATCTTTGTTCCCACCGAGGTTCATGAACAGCTATTGAACTTCATAGAATGCACAAGAAACTTAAATAACGAGGGTCGCTATGTATTTATGTCGCACAAAAACGGAGGCAAGATCGACTCCTCGGTAAGTTTTCCAGTTTTCTATGTGTTTGTTTGTTTTGTTCTCATTTTCCTCACCTGTTCTCTCCATTTTCCACGCTTCCAATTGATAAAATCAATGCCTTACAATTATATCGGTTACCTATTACAGAATTACAGCAAAATACAACACGCCGAGTGGGACGGCTTTGGAAAAACACTGACTGATGAGGAACGCCAATTCAAGCTATGTCCAAAGCTCACAGGTGAGATTTGGCACTCTGTTGCACCAAAGTGGGCAAATACCAATCTTAAAAATGGAAAATGTGTTTTCAAGTAACGATAGCAGAATATGCTAAGATGCCATAACTTAGAAAATTGTACAGACATCTTTTCAGACTGTACAGTCATGAGCCTGCTCCGTGCCATTTGATCAATTGACCTTACGTCAGAAAATGAATGACAGGTGTGATTGACCAATCAGAATGCTGCATTCCGCACACTCCAGACTAGTTCAAGTCGCCATCTTGTCTGACAAACATTAGCGGCTGTTGGACAAAACACGTTCAACTACAATGTACTTTTGAAATGGCCAAGAGGTGTTGTTGCGGTGTGTGTAATTCAGACAGTCGTTATACTGACAGAAATGAAAGTCCTGTCAATTTTTTACCTATTCCAAAGCCTAAAATTGACGCAATGAGCAAACGGTGGATTAATTAAACTGCCGTGTGTACTCCTGCACGAGCAGCCTAACCTGTCAACATAGTTTGACCACTCGAGAGCTTTACACAAGTATGCGATCACTTTCTGGTTCATATACATGACAACCATTTCCATTACTCTGAAGAAAACTAGTTGAAATATAGTCAAAATGCATTGCAAGCCTACCTACTGACCTATTAGAGGCTCTTACATCTATACTGACCTTCGTAACTCCTCAGTCCTGTCCCTGCCAAGCAAGGCTCGTGATGTGTTATTATCTCGACAAAGATTGCCAGTCAAAGCCAAAGCGAAGGATTGAAAACATTATTATGAACATGGAAGAAAATGTACATTAATTACTGAAAACACGTAGCATTTTTGTGCTACTCCGTGGCACTACAGAAACGGCAAGCACAAACTGAGCAAATATGCAGTGCCTGTATTAGTGGTTGACATGTACGTAGTATATAACTCGGATACAAAACAACAGATAGGCAACATTCCGCAGTCTGCAAGTGTGCTTTGTTTAGTCTGTCGTCGGAGGTCATAATCACAGTCACCACTCAAGTACTGACCGGGTTAGGCTGGTGTTCATCAAAATCACTACCTTTGAAATGTTAATTTGAATGGTTACAGTAACTCCAAATTTCGACTTGTTACGTGTGTCTGTCACGGCATGGGCTCGACCATCGGCGATGACTGGACACGAAATTCTCGGCTAAACTGTTACAGTTACAGCTCAGTTGGTTTCTTGATCCCCTAAATATGTTAGTAAAATGTTCATTTTGCTTTGAGGGAAGAATTGTTATTCATTATGGATTTTTACTATTACTTTTAACTGCATTCGTGCAGTGACTTTAACTCTATGGGCCTCGTCGGATTTGCGTTGACTTCTGAAATATCCGCGGGCGGTTTACATGTACGCCAGGTGTTCTCGACGTAAATCTTCACCCCGTTCCTGTAGTGAGATTCATAGGGAAGATAATTACCAAAGTATGCGTGAATATCAGTTAGCACACCGGTCTTGCTTGACGAAGCCGTTCTCTGATGTCGGACTTTCGCATCACATCATAGGCAGAGCGATCTGCTGGCGTAAGGTCAATTGTTACACTGAAGTGACACAAGCTCGCATGCCATTTTCTTCACCTGCATATGCCAAGTGAAATGTTTCTATGGACATTTCAAGATTTCCCACTTTGCATGTTGAATGTCACTTTCCAGTTGATTCCACAAAGAGCAACGCTGGAAAGATTAGGCACTTTTATGATGCATAAAACATTAAATTTATCTATTTCCCTGTGATAGTTGATGAAGCTCGCTATATTTTTATTTGTGTGGTCATTAGTGTTGGTTTTTATTTTCAGTGGCAAAAGCTGGACTGATTTTTTGATTTCAGGATAGCAGTAGCAATGAAGATAAGACGACTGAAGCAATCCTAGAAAGTGATGCACAGACTAAAAAAAAAACAAAGAAGGGAAAGACCACTGACACATACTATGACAAGAAATCGCAAAAACGACATGGGGAGCTGGTTGCAAGAAAAACTTGTGACAGTAACTGCAATCTTTATTTGCTGCAGACAGGCTAGTGGTTGTGTTTGTGTTTGATAGGTAGTTGAAAGATCCTTTCAAATTTTATTTGCAAAATGTTTTACATTTTATTTGCTTTCAGTTGTAAAAACCAAATCAACAAAACAGTATTCATTCAAGTGAAATAATTTCATCAAAAATCAACTTTTAAGGTTTTTTAAAACTCTTCGACTCGTAAGAAGGAAAACCTGAAGAACGTTCCTTAGTAGAAAGGAATTAATCAAGAAATATGCTTTATGTATAAATATACACAAATGTATGTACATATATGGACAACAAGACACAAATGGGCAACTTCTTTTTCCTCAGTGATAAATCCTAAGTGTTTTTGCCTTACTGTCTTGCATTGATGTGTTATATATTTTTATAGTTGGAAACTTTTTTGCATTTCAGGATGGTAGTGATGAAGGATTGCAAAAAAAGTCGAAACATAGGGAAGTAAAAATGATGGATAAGCGATTGGAGATAGGATTGAGCACCAGACTTAAGAGATTCTCATAAGGATTGACCGAGTTGAAAAACAAGTTGATTTTCATGAAATCATGTAGCATTTCAGTAACCTTTCGAACGGCTAACTCATGCTAACTCAAACACCGCTAGAGTGCTGCATGCAAACGGCATTTTGGTATTATTTAAATATCGTCCTGTTACAATATTAGGCAGAAAACAAAATATGGCAAGAATGTTCACTTTATGTCACAATACACAGTATGAACACTCTAGCATAATTACTGTCTATGTGATTCAACATTCCTATTAAGTGGCATCTCACCATTAAGGGCCTGTGTATGAATAGCCTTAAAAGTTTGGCTCAGTTGTTGTCGTTTTTATGCTGCAATCTAGTGTTGTTTTTGTTTTCCACTTGTTCTAATTTTGGCCCTAAACTAGAATTATGTGTTTGTTCCTGTGTTTAAAACAGCAGCTTTGTTGCTGACTTGGCATATGCAGACAACTTGAGTCGTTTCACCATCAAGATATATAATGGACCTTAAGTATGAGTGAAAAACCATTGTCTTCAATCTGAAGGGACAACACGTTCCTTAATCATCAGTTTGTGCGCTCCGTTCGTCCTGAATGGGAGAATATGCAAAATATCTGAATCAAATTCAATTTACGGAGGGGAATAGTGGTTATCAATCCTAAGAGCTCAATTTAATTCAAAGCTTTAACGTTATTATCTCGAACCTTATTTAGTGGCCTCCATTCTAACTCGTATATCAAAAAACTAAGCTTTGTCAACTATTAAAGGTTTTTTATTTTCTGAAAGAAAAAGATCCAGAAATTTACAGATACTTATTGTATTTATGTACCATTATTATTTTTACGTAAAAATCTTTATTAAGTCAAAATTTCAATTTTAAGAAAGGTACATTCATAGCAAAATAACCCCTCGTTCGATTTTAATGAAACCTTTGTTAAATGAAAATTTCACCAGTTACCTCAAAACCTGTTAGGTATTTTCGATTAGTCTTTTCGTTTGGTTGAAAATCAACTCGCAAAACATATTAGGTATTTTTGTAAAAAATGGAAGTCGTGTTTGTCACATTATGCAAAAACCAGGCCTTTGTATCGAAAACCCTGATAGTGTTTTTGAGATTGGTGACTAAATATTAAGTTTGGAAAGTTTCAGTGAAATCCACTGATTTGCCAAAGCCGATTAAACTCGGACGAGTGATGGTCTCAAGTCTTCGGTTCGTTATGTTAGCTATTTTAACATTCATTCGCAATGTCAACTGATTTTGCTGTGTTCAATTAAAATTAAGTCTGGTATTGAAACTACTGTTTGGTTTGAGTATTCACATTGTTTTATTAAACCATATAAAAATATTCAAAAATTAGGTTACTCTTGCGATGTTAAATGAAAAAGCGAAATATAAAATACAAATTGCACACAGATAACTAAATAGCAAATTTCACCAAAAGCGGACTTTATGGGCAAAATGCACAAATGAACATGAGTTTAGCTGTAAAGCAACTTCATCTTACACATTTTTAAACGAATTCTTTAATATGAATATTGCAGGTTTTGTACAATTTAGTGAATAGCCAGAAACACCTGACAAAGTACAAAACACCAGCAGCATTATATTTTCTATAAACTGCTGCATTGGTTTCCACATCGGGCTTATAAAAACAACTTCAGTTATGCAAGCCTCGAACTCGGCGGACAGCCACCATGGAGTCGGTCTTTACCTCTTGTGCAAGTCATTTTAGCCACTCGGTGTTCAAATGCCATTAGATTCGATTTGATAAATTTATTAGACATATATAGTACATAAAGAAATCTATACAAAAGTATTTGCAGCGCTCGAGTTATTCCACAAATGCCGGCTGTAAGGTGTACTTCTTGAGAATTGTATACAGGCGTAAGCACGCTGTGTTTTTGGAAACACAAAAGTCAGCCTGAGGCGAAGCTGTGAACAAAAAGCATGAGTTCAAGCTCAAGTTTTGTAAGGGGTAATTATTTGAGAGGTGGACGTTTATGTGGGTGAAAATTTGCACAAAGTAGTTTTAAAACCCAACCAGGGGGCGACTAAACTGAAAAATTTAAGTCTGGGATGGGCGATTACCTGGCATGGGCGTTAACCCGCGAGTTTACAGTAATACAATAAATATAATAACAAAAATACGAGACAAATCAAATTAATATGTAAATGTACGAAAGAAGGATATGATCAGGATCAGAATTCAAAGTCGACCAAAACAAACACATTTAAGAACAATGATGTATCAATTCTTCATAAGAAACCACATCTAGGCTTTGCAGAAAACGGCCCCGACAGCACTGCAAATCGTAGATGGCACAAAGAAGGTCTGTACTTGTAAATTTAGAGAATCGCACAAATCCTATGAATGCATTGTGACACACATGAAATACAAAATTTATTAAATGTGGAAGATTGATACCTCCACCATAAATGGTCCCTATACATAGGTGTACACCAATAAGATGAACAGCTTAACTTTTACAGGAGAGCTAAATAAGAAACTTACAAGTGAAACATGAACAATGCATCACCATATGACTCCATGTGAACACTGTGTAAGATGTGTAGAGCACTCGTACATGTGAACATGTAAAATTATGTAAAAAGCATTCCAGTAGCAAAATATTAATGCTGCCATTGTACACTACAAAAATATTCATCTGAATATACCTCTAGACGGAATAAGTGGATTGTCTTGAGTAATCTGAATATAGGTACAAATCCATCACTACATCCCAGCTGATAAATGTCAGTCACATGATCACAGTTAAAATCTCGCAAATTTGAACAAAAACAATTACCAGAATTGCGGGCTTTCTACACATTTCTGAATACCCACAATGCCCAAAATATTGCTTCCAAATAATTAGGGTAAGCATACACAGATGCAAATGCACGTGTTAATAAACATTTCTAAAAATACAAGATTAAAAAAATATTCTCACTACATCACAACCACACAGAAAACATGTCAAAATAACTTGGTCTTTTCTTTTGATTCATGGCTGAGTTTTCAACAACACAAAAATGACAAGGGTGCCTGCACACACAGAAGACAGGCTGGTGGTGGCTGAAAATATCAACCTTGGAATGAGTTTGTGGACAGTCAAGAATCCTTAAGAACATTTGATCCTGAGGTAGAATTCAAATCGAAGTAGCTAATAAAGTCATGTAATAAAACAGGAAATATGCCCATACGTGTGCGACATTGCCATCTATTGGGAATATGAAGAATAGCAAAGTGGGATAGTGGGAGTTCTAAATTTATCTTAGGACTGTGCAGTCCCTTCCAGTCTTGCGTTTTTAGTAGGCGCCCTTAAAGACCCTGCTCAAATCAGCTCAGCTGCAGCCACAAGTTATGAATGAACTTTCCCAAGTTGCAACATAAGAAGCAACTGGCAATATAGTAACTCTTTGGCCATTTGAAAACCCCTAGACATATGTTAGTGAAGCACTATCTCATTAATTCTGAATAATCCTTACAGGTAAGGCACTAAGGCTAATCAAGCTCAGCATGCAGTTTTAATCAAACAAGGTCAATATTATTATAGCTTTTTGGACTTGTTGGAAGTTCCACACTAACCTCACGTAAGCTTAATAACAGTGTGGCAGATTTTTCTATTTTCATCCACTTTAGATTTCCACATGAGCTATGTTGTGACAGGTGGGATTTTCTTATTTTTCGTCACCAGTTTGAAAACTAGTTTTGCTTGTTGGTGGAATTTACTAAAGATGATCAGCTAAAATTTTGTAAGAGATCAGTAGTCTTCAAGCTTATCCAACTATAATTATTAAGCAAGCATAGAGCTTCAAGCTTGGAAAAGAATTCTAAATAAATAGACATGCTGATAAGCTTGATCAACCTTGGTCAAATTAAGCTAAGTACTTTTACAAGATTTCCAATTTTAATTACGGTAATATTATTAAGATGCAACGTTTCAATTTGAGTAGTTGATACAATTACAGCTGGTTATGCAATTTCTGAACCAGATAGTGATAATATAACACTAAAATGGAGATGCCCTTTGAAATGCTGGTGTTAGAAAAGGTGGACTGACTGTCTGTCTTGAGGAAAGTCACTAGATTGGGTGTAATGCTCATCATCACTTGAAGTTGGAGTAAGTTTGATAACTCTCAATAAAATTCAAGACTGCATCATAAATCATCTTGTACTGGATCTGGAATAAAGACAGATGCAACATGAATTGATATAAATGCTTTGCAGAGGGAAAAAGAACAAGACGCTTATTTTGTGTTTTTAAAAATCTGCTTGTTTTCTCCTGTTTAACTTCCACGACTCATAAAACATCATGACATTCAGAGCATGACGGCGTTTTCTCGTTCAGTGACTTTACCAGACCTAGACGGTTGTGAGCGCATGATAACATCTAGCTTCTTTGTTAACTGCAAAGCACAGTCTTTTGTCTGGTATGTCAACAGGCAGGCCAATTATCTACTAGGCTTAGTACAGACCACATGTGAACTCGGTCAAACCAAGAGCGAATTTGTACGTTCAGAAAGAATAGATTGTCGTAACTTTGGTTGCAGTTGGGCGATTTTGGCGATTTAAAAACTAAACATGGTCATGACGAGGATTTCAAATATGTTATAACTTAACTTTTATATTTAACAGCACAGCCCAGTCATAGATGTAACACATGAGGTTGAAGACAAGCCTGTGATAATTGTTCACTATAACAATATACACTCTCTCAAGTTAACAGGAACCATTCTAGTGACGTCTTACACCTTTGTGGCAAATTTCATTAAAATCCAACATATTCAGCAGACAACAGAACGACGAGCAAAGACACAATAACAAGTGACCACGTGCGTGCGTGTGCATGACCTGTATATGTATTTGAGTGCTTAAAAATGTTGTAACACTAGTTCATGGTTTTTAGTCGCTAGTGAGGAGTCCATAATGGACCTGCCATCAATTTCAATTTTGTGTAGTCCATAAATACAAAAAAACTTTAACATTTGATTGAAACACCCACAACTTGATGCTACTTACAACTGAGCTGATGCATTGTGGTCGAAACTGTCGGATGTGTTTCACAGCTTGGAACACATCAACTTCCTGTTCCAGTTGAATTTTTTCACACGCTGTGACTAAAGCCAAATACAAACCGCTTCTTTCCGCACCATTTCTGAAACAATTATTATTAATGTACTTCTGCTAGTATAGTACCAATGACAAACTACAGCACACAAACTACATCACATAAACTACATCACTCAAACAGACTGTTCTGAAACCCCCTCAATCCCCACACCCCTTGACCGTCTCAACCCACGATAAGTGAGTGCCTACCCTCAAAGGAGGGGTTAATAAATAAGTGCTTACCAGCAACACTTACTCAAAGGGGGAGGGTAAACAAGTGCCTACCAGCAACACTTGCTCAAAGGGGGAGGGTAAATAAGTGCCTACCAGCATCACTTGCTCAAAGGGGGTAGGGTAAATAAATGCCTACCAGCAACACTT
>NMRA01000818.1:119312-133239 GCA_002633005.1 Phoronis australis
ATTTTCAAAAATTAATCGCTCAGACCATTTGAGTCTCATTTACCTGCAATTATACTGCTATCAAATGACCGAGCCAGCATTGTTGATACTACGACCGCTCATCGAAATAATGTACACCCACGAAATTCGGACACTAGCGGAAACCCAAATTTGGAGGTCCGTCAAATTCGGACACCACAAAACGATATTTCGCGAGATTCGTCCAAGAATGATTTTTTTCTATTGGAATTAATTTTCAGTGTCCGAAAATCACGCGACTTTACCGTAGTTCAATCCACAAATAATTATGATCAACATTTTCAATGGAGCATATGTTGTCATAATACACAATGACATTGTGACACACTTCAGTCTCAAATTGTGATTGAATACACTCGCACTTAAGCGTTGTTAATCAATAATTAAGCACAAACCCTGTTCATGATAATTTGCTCACAAACCGTGGAAGTACTTCTGATTTTACCTTTGACGACTCCAATATCTTCCACAAAGTTTTTTTCACAAGTCATGAACATTGAGGGACAAAATTTTTCTCCGCTCACTGGTCGTGATCAGGATGTTTTAGACCAAATAAATGTGAGTCAACACCGCTTTACAACTTCCTGTTTATGCACCATCAGCCACAAGTATGATGAGTGTGTTTGGTTTAATGAACATGAGTCAAAGCCATTTCAGTTCAAAAGGGCAAGGAGAGTTACAAGTCAGTCATTTACCTTCTTTACACGTTCCACTTTTATTTCTCGTTTCATATAGCAGTCACGCTTCACCTCAGAGACAACCTCTACATTGAAGACACCAATTATTTCTTGCTTTGTGGGCCAGTATTGTACACATGTCTGTGGAAACACAATTATACATCGAAGGCTAATACAAGTGTCCGTGGATTTCAAAAGTTATTCCATGAAAGTGGATGTTATGTTTAGACGTAAATAAGCCACATTTTGCGGTGTGAGGAATACAAATGGCCACAGAAGAGTGACAGTTCACCAGCAGTATCGCATGTTTGATGCGCTAAGTCCAAATAAAGTGTAACATGTCACACATTCAATTCCCAAAAGACTTGTGACCACCAAACTTTTACTCAGTCATAAGAACCTCAAGACTGTGTACTTAGCCAAATATCTCAACAACTTGACTTGAATCCAGTAAAAGTACATATTCTGAATGTAGAAAGTTTCCAGAATTTTATTTTTCACTTTTTTGTCAATCTGCCATTAATTGGGTTAAGTAAAACTTGAGTTTCTTTGTCAGGTATTTTTCCAAACAGCCATTCGAGTTGAAAATATTAATTTCTAAAGAAAGTTGGTTGCAATTAAAGTGCAGGACATTACAAAGACTATAAATGCCATAATGAAGTAGAACTAGTACCATTATAAGTTAATCTACAGTACTGGGATGATACAGTGTTCAGGAAAAATACAATAATTTACAATTATTTACACCCAATGCATTAATAAAATACTAGATGGTCCAATGTGTTTTAAATCTTTTAGTATGATATATCCAATAAATCTATTAGTATGATATCGTATTTGCCCTAATAAGCGCTCAGCGCTTAGAAAAATTCGCTTCAGGAGGGGGGCACTTGTAGCCCAAAGCAATTGAAACCTGGTCTCCGAACCAGGTGAAATCGTGAGCTAGAATTCATAAAAGTTACGCTCTGTGACTCCTCTGTAACCTATGACAGAGTTTCTACAAAATTGCAGTGCATTGCTATCAAACTGTTGTTAAATTATGAGCACTTTTCAGAATATCCCAGTGCGAAAACTCACTGACTGATGCGTCGCTGCCTCATGATAGTCGATAGGTCAACTTGAATTCTTGAGTAAAAATATAGTTTCGATTCAACAAATTACCTGAAGCCCTCCTTAAGTTTTCAAACTAGCATCCCTAAGATTTTTAAGTTCCTGCGGAGTCGGGATTAACAGCATATTAAATCCTGTTAAGTACTGTTTAATTTAATGTATCTTAATTTAATCAGTTTATCTATCTTAATTTAGTTAATTAAACTTTGCTGCAGAGGACCATGCTGGATATTAGCCTTTGGCTAAAGCCTGTATTATATCTATTGTATTTTATCCTCTATAAATAAAGTTTATTATTATTATTATTATTATTATTATTAAAAGTCTGCACTAGATCGTACTCCGCAACACAAAAAAAATCTCTGGACGAACACACATGTTGTTGTCACGTGATGTTTTTTGAAGTTCACGTGCGTGTCATCCGATGAGAGTTCATTTGCCAGAGTAAACGCGATATAATGATCTAGGTATTCCTAACTGAGGAAATTATCACAAGCAGTAAAGCACGTGTTTTATTTAGCACTTGTTGATCTCATCCACTAATAATGCGTCCACAAATAAATATGTGGGCGCATAAAAAATGTTCGAGAATTGTCTCGGTAAGGCCGATGTTATTGAGTAGCCGGGTGACTGGATGCAAGACAGTCTAACAGTTATTTTTCGGGAGATTCGGGGGGTGTAAGTGTGCGGACGCGTTCACCATAGCGGGTCACTTTGACTTTGAAAACACCAATTACGATTAATTTAATAATTCCCCATTAAAAATAATGCAAACTTTTTTACGGAATTAGAAACTTTCGGAAATAAGTGCCAGTACCGTTATTTCTTGCCGATGCTATGCTACCCGTTTCATGAATAGATAGTCCCTGAAGACTAATCTTCGATGACAGGTACTTGTAGCGCGCTCTATATAAAAATAATTGCAGGCGGTCTCTACACGTTGTACCAGACGTGCGCAGGCCTCGCCTGGAAACATGTTTATGCTTTATTAATATATGGTTAAAACCGAGCTGAGGAGCTAGAAAGCTGGCTCAAGGGTTTAGCAGTGTGACATAGTGGGACTTGAACCCACGACCTCGAGTAAAGAAAGTGGGCAATTATCAACCAGGCCACACTGCCTCCTGATTCGTGCTTGCGTTCTTTTTGAAGGCTATAGTCAAGGATAAATACTGACATAGCGGCGAGGCTCGTGGTCTACAACTTCCACGCACAATGACTTTTTCAGGGTGAATATGGTATATCCAATAAATCCTTTTCTGAAAAGTGATTTTACAGATTTGATTGCTGGAAAATACTTCAAAAATGAGATCTAATAAAAAATCTTACAATATTCTCATATGTGTAAAAAGTATTTTGCTCATAAAACAAGACATTTATCAGTAGAAAGCCTTTCTCACCAATTTTGATTAAACACAGTAAGTTCTTCTACACTGGAATGTTAGTACTACGAATAACATAAACACAAAGTTTTTGAGAAAGAAAATTGAACCAGTTTTGTAATGTTTCAATCCAAAAGGTACTTTTAAATTTTTAAGTGTTTTACCGTTACAGTACTTAACATACATTGATAGTTTTTTAACACTTTGGCCTGTTTCAAGCTCAAATATTTTCACCCATTTTGAATCAGTGGAAATTAATCTTGCGATCCAACTTAGCAACACCCACACATAATGCTTTTTGGGATTAACTATTATTATTACTGTACATTGTTTTTAGTAATAAACACTAACAAATTAAAGTTAGCTAGCTTTAAAGCTACGTTAGAGTGAGCAAAGTTTAACATTATTTACACATTAAATGAAGAATAATATACATACCTCTGTCCTATTGAATAAACATCTATTTTTATTTTCTCTATTTCGTTCATTCTAAATAAATTTAAAACACTCTGTATTCAGTTACACTGAAATATAAGACAGAAAGCTGTGTAGTGCCATTAATGTGTGATTTTAGAAATCAGCAAAAATTTCAAAACAAACTTTTCTCCAAAGGATCCTCTAGAGCTTACTGCAGGGCTTGGAATGACCAATGGCGAAAAAAGCGGAAATTTTTACGGCCCGAAACATGAGCGCAGCCAGCCTTGAAAATGTCGGTGTAGACCTTTTGCCGAAAAAATCGAGACTAAAAAAGAAAAAAAAACGGTACCACCTCCGGAAGCGTGCGTCTGTGTCTGTCTTAGCTCGTCCGCCACTCCCACCTCAAACAATTTTGGCTGCAGAGTCGTAGTATTTGTCACCGCGGTTTACAATCACACGAGCCGCCATTAAGGAAATCCACCACGCTATCCCAGATGCCCCGGCAATGTTGACAATTTACGTTCCTCCGAAACATAAACAGCAACTTCCGCTTTTCGATGTGAAAGTCGTCTGCAACGCGGCGGTAAGAAACACATTTGCTGCGGAAATTTTATATCAAATCCGATTTTTTTTTTTACGCGGAAATATAATAAAATACGCGGACAGATCATTTCAAAAAAGCGGAAATCCGCGTTTCCGCGGAAAATTCCAAGCCCTGTTACTGTGAGCATGCTATCAATTTCACTTAATTTCTGAACCACGGAGTTATTGATTTTTTTAACTTTTCAGAACATCCACTAATTTTAGATGGACAAATACATAAAATTGTATTTATAGCTATCAGTACAGCAATATGAGAAACCCAATGGGGTAAAAACAAGGCTGAAAAATACGTACCGAATGGGAAGCATTGTGGGTAATGTGGAGAGCAGACGGTTTGCAGGGTGTAGCAGTCGTGAAATCAATATGAACTGTTTTAGGGACATTTTTAGGTTTGATTCGAACATAGTATTCTGCACCCATACAATAACGACAGCACTCTACAGTGCACCCATACAATAATAATAGCCCTCTACAGTGTACCCATACAATAACAACAGCACTCTATAGTGTACCCATACAATAACAACAGCACTCTACAGTGTACCCATACAATAACAACAGCACTCTACAAGAACCATCGCATGGGTTTCTGTCATTTACAACACACAACTGTGCAGCTGTCCATGCTTCCAAATAAACATGAAAGATGTCTTACACTATCATGTCTGTCCAGTTCATTCAGCATGACAATGACATCAACGTCATGATCGTAGACCATTCTCCAAAAGTCAACTATGTCGTCAGGATATGGCATCTGTGTCATTATAACTTTGTCCTGAAAACCAGACAAAATAAAGATGTCAGAAGGTCAACTATCAGCACGACAGAAAGTTCTTGATTAGCATATAGTGGTTATAATGTTTGAACATTTTGTTGAGTGTAAGGAACAATGGCTGAATGTGAAGGAAGCATGTTATACCACACTGATGTATTTAGGGTGTCCTGTATTACTGCAAAGTAAAAGTGACCTAGCTGGGCTCCTCATCCTCTGAACCCTTCCTGGAATGTGGGAGAATTCCTCATTCAGTTTATTAGTTTATTTATCCGATTTGCCTGTAACCAGATATTTACATTTGAAAATTAAAGTATGCATGCGCAACGTGGGTTGTGCGTTTTTTCCGGTAACAGAAATGTGCTCGTTTTAATTTCTTAATTCTTCTGCGTGCGTTTACGCTGCTTAACCACCCATAACAGCAGACATGCAATCCACCAGGAGGCGCTGCCATAGAATGGTCCAAAAATTAATGTCAGCTACGTTCTCCTCAATAAGTACACAACAGCCATCATTTAAGATTATTTTCAAGCACATTTGCAGGCATGGAGGCACCCACCAAAAGCAGAACAAAAATACAGGATGAAAAAGGCTGAATCACTCTGAAACAGAATAAGTGGTGCCTTTTCCTTCATACTAGCTGTCTATGCCAAATTTCATGAAGATCTAGCAAGCCTTGTAGAAATTGAAGCATACAGAAAGAAAATCTTAATTTCCTCAAGTATGTGACAGCAGTGAGACTCGTCCAACAAATCAGAACCAGCCACGTCCTTCTTAACTGGACCACATAAAACAAATTCATGAAGGTCTATCAACGAACTGGCAGCAACAAAAAACAAAATTGCCACTGGGTGATTTTTCGAAAAGCAACGTCGAAAACGCTACCCTCAGTGGGAAGAAATGTATCAAATTTTACAAAGACACACCAAGAAGCTTGGTAGCTACTGAAGCAGATAAAATACAACACATCTGCAAACTCTCTTGAAGATCTTGCAAACAGATCAGGAGACACAGCAGCGGATGCCTGGACACCAGCAGAGATGGCTGCAATATGAATCCACATATTATCATGTCTAATTATATGACGTGCAAAACATAACAGAAGATACAAAACCCAATAAAACTTCAAAAGATACTTACTCCAACAAATGTAGCATTGATATAGTCCCCTCTGTCTTTCATTGGTGTCATCAAAATTGGCCGGTTAGCATTAGCTGAAGAATAACAAAATCACACTAAGAATCCTGTTTCTCAAACAAAATCACACTAAGGATCCTGTTTCTGCAACAAAATCACACTAAGGAGCCTGTTTCTCAAACAAAATCACACTAAGGAGCCTGTTTCTCCAACAAAATCACACTAAGGAGCCTGTTTCTCAAACAAAATCACACTAAGGAGCCCGTTTCTCAAACAAAATCACACTAAGGAGCCTGTTTCTCTCACAAAATCACACTACGGAGCCTGTTTCTCAAACAAAAACACACTAAGGAGACTGTTTCTCTAACAAAATCAAACTATGGAGCCTGTTTCTCTAACAAAATCAAACTATGGAGCCTGTTTCTCTCACAAAATCACACTATGGAGCTCGTTTCTCTAACAAAATCACACTAAGGAGCCTGTTTCTCAAACAAAATCAAACTATGGAGCCTGTTTCTCTAACAAAATCAAACTATGGAGCCTGTTTTTCTCACAAAATCACACTATGGAGCCCGTTTCTCTAACAGCCTGCTGGCTTTTGTTTTCTGGCCTTTGTCAAAAGTCAGAAATCCGGCTATGAATAACCAAAAGTCAATGTTTTTGTCTTTTACATTCCTCAAAACATTTTGTTTTCAGCCTTTTCAAGCAAACTACAGATTTCGTTCTCTTGTCTTCAGAACGTAGACAGATTTTCTGATTTCCAGTCCTTAGCCTGATTTTCACAAACCTGTGTGTCCATGAGTATGTGTGTGTCCGTGTGCTGTGGTCTAACAATGCATAACATAACTTTCAACTACTGCATGAATATGGCAATGATGAACCTCGTGTGCAAGCACAGTTGTTGACTTTCTGCATTGAAGGACAGGAACTCTTACTTGGATAAATAGATTTGTCCCTGTTCTTGTCAACGTTGTCGTCCATGAGACCAGCTATTATAATTGGGTCATCGGGATCATGGTGATCATCTTCAGAGACCTCTAGTGTGCGCACTTTTTGAAGTAACTGCAAGTATCCACAAAGTTTTCACAGTTGAACTGAATGTGCAAGTGCAACTCTTTGACTAAATCATGCTTTACAACCAAATCAGCATTCAATTGATCATGTAGAGCAATATTTAATATTTTTATTCCCTGCTTTAAGTATTCACGTCAAGGCCAAAAACACAATTGGTTCTGGTCTATGGTTTTTCAAAAAACTGAGTTTGTGGTGCTATATTTTTTAGATGCTCACTTTTTCAACAATGAAAATACAACTGAGATGAGCAAAAATGACGAACGATTTTTTACTCAACCCTTACCAGTTCCAGGTTAACAGGGGGCTGGCAGCAGCTATACCAGGATTCAAAAGGTCTTCTTTTCATTTTGATGGCAACAATAGTGTCATAATTCAGCATGTTGCTAGACAGCAATCAAAATAACAGGTTTAGCCAACAAACCCAAATACACTGTACTCCAGGCTTACACAAGTCCATCCGCTACATGAATGCACACAGTATAACTAGGCAACTCATACTGGAGCTGGCTGCACAGTATAACTAGGCAAGTCATATTGGAGCTGGACAACTTATAGTATTACAAGAGCAATGTGGAACATTGAAATGTGCACACAAATGCACCAAAAACTGGGTGCTCCTAGAATTGTTTATTTGTATTGCAACAGGAGTGCCCTGGACATGATTATGTAAGATATATGCGCCCTCTAGTGGTCAAGCTGTGTATTACGTATGGAATTTTCCTATGATTTTGAGTCCTTTGGACATGGCCAAATATGGTCAGATCCTAGGAGCCATGGGCCTTGCCCTTCAGATCGTGTCTGATTGGTTGAAATTGTGTACTTAAGCTTTGTCTCTGTCAGACACATGGAGTCCAGTCGCAGAGTTCAAGAAGCAAACATTTACACCTTCACTCACACCAAATTGCAACTGTTTGTGCAGCTTTCGGGCTCCTCCCGAACTTGGTTGCCAATAGTTTAGCCCCCCAGCAATTCTAGGGCTCCTCCCGAGCTTGATTGCATCTCACCTTTCGGATCTGAATAACCAAATTGCCCCGTTCTATTAATCAGCGACTGGCTTGCCCGTGTATCAGAACTGTATAAATCACAACGCTGCGATACTAAATCATGGAACAACTGGATTGCTTAATTGTAAGTGTGAAATATTGTAGTTATATATTCTTACAATAAACCTATGTATTATTCACCAACTTTTAATTTTCAATATCACCCTCAGTCCGCACCGGGCTCGTAAAATCGGGGCGCCTTGGTCGTAGATACCGCCCCCATTACAGTATTATAAAATGACCACTAGATGGCGCAAAAACGTCCAATCCAAGCGAAAATGGGAACATGCCACTGTATCTTTAATATATTCAAGGAACTTCAGAGAAACAAAGGAAAATGGAAAAAATGAAATTGCCACTTGGGGGCACATTATTCTTTGGCTCCGCCTGAAAGACGTCGTCGTCTGCTGTTAGCTTCATATCAATACACTTACTATATTTAACAAAGATCCTGCAGGGGGTTTACGAGATACAGCTAAGCTATGGGCGCAAAACAAAACTACCACTAGGAGGCGCCACAGTAGTTGAAGTTGTCATCATCAACTGTCCTTTTCACACTAAGAAAGCCAATTTTCACAATCATCCTTTGAATGGTATGGTTGACAGAGGGGTGAATGCCAAAAAACACTCAAAAATAGCCACTAAGTGGTGCAAAATACCTCAATTTCATCCGAAAATAAGAGGACAGCTTCATCTCACCAATAGATTCTCATATTCCAAATTTTATGAAAATCGTTGAGGACCTTAAAGATACAGGCAGATCCATCCGAAAGTGGTCGTCATCCATTTTCAACATCATATAACTACATATGGGAGATACAGCCATGCGTGCAAAAAAAACAGATTGCCACTAGGATGCGCCACTGTATTCGAAGTCGTCTTCTTCATAGTAAGAACATACATGCCAATTTTCACAATCATACTTAAAGCAGTTTGGTTGATAATGGGGTGGACGCCAAAAACAGACTCGAAAACAGTAAAAATGGCCACTAGGTGGCGCAAACTACGTCAAATCTATCCAAAAACAAAACGATAGTGTCATTTCACTAATAGATGCCTATATGCCTAGTTTTATGAAGATACGTTGAGGGCATTTGAAGAAACAGAGGTAAACATAAAAAATTGAAATTGCTACTAGGGGGCACACCGTTAGTCGGACCTGTCCGAAAGTTTGCTCATGCCGTTGCATCTATGAAAGGAGCACATGTGCAAAATTACATGGACATACGTGAAAGGGTTTTGGAGATAGAGCAGCAAACACCAGACGGTCGCCGGATGCTGGATGCCGGACGGACGGAGATGACAGCATAATGCATCCACGTATAAATATGAGGACACATGATAAAAGGGCATGCGCTTTGGCACACAGTATTTCATTACACCTTCCATCACATCCCTCGTCTCACCTCAAACTGTGAGTCCAGTGTACTCTTGCCTGTCTGTTGATTCTTAGTCATTAATGCAGGTATGGTAGTCGAGGCACTTCCACACTCTATTGCAGTCTCACCACATCTAATGGCCTCTGCCACAGCATTATGTAGGAAGTGGTACTGACTCTGCAAAAGTCACATTTAAGGTGAACTTTACACAGGACAATAGACTCACACCTCTGAATACAAACCTTTAACAATGAGGGATACTTATGCTTGACCCAACTTTGAAGGGTTGACAGAGCCACTAATGTGTAATGTCTTCTGTAAGTGTTCTTCTCTGGTAAAAATCAACCCTCTTCATTACCAACACAAAATAACTAAATGTTTTTAACAAAACCCTGATAAATTGCATGACAAACTTCGAGTAAGCTTTTAAATTTCATGCAAAGTAATTGGTCAATTTTTGAGTTGAATTTCTAGTAACGTTTAGTACTCACAAAGCAGTGCAGATTTTTTACTTGAACCAAGTTTTTAGCACAATGAGTCATTACCTTACAAGAACGATGTTTGCATCAACAACCAAGGGAGTCAAGACTACTAATTTTTTGGTTGATCTCACATTGAGTTAACTGTCAGAGTCATTTCAAAACAAGGTTACATACAGAATTCACTAAGCAAATAACTCGACCCAACACAAATTGGCAGACATTGTGTCAAACCTCCATATTTCTAACACTTTAAATTGCATATGATACGTCTGGTGACAATTGAAAGTTACGCAAAGGAACCATCAAGGCTGTTACCGGCGTTTGGACCATATTGACCCGTTGATTCCGTAAGAATTCTACACAGCCAAACACGTCAACCATATCATCAGCCCTGTGTTGTACCAGCAACAAGTCCAATGCAATGTACGTCCCCGTCCTACCAACTCCAGCACTGCAAGACAATAGAATAGGGACACAAAATGGAGACAAGTTCATTAATAAGTTACTTCTAAATAGTAAGCAGCCAAGAGGTTCACTACATAGCACAGTACAAAAGGGAAATGAACTGGAGTGGGGCAGCAAAAGGATGTCTGACCAGTTGACAAACAGCATGGAAACTGGAACAGCAAGGTTTTATTGTGTATGTATGTCTTAGTTGACTAATATTCTCTACAAAAACCAGTGGTGACGTTATTCTGAAATATGGTATTCTAAAGCAGGAAAGAAGTGAAAACCAAGACAAGTCACGCATTTTCAGTATTCATCCAATATTTTGTGAGTGTATCTCAAACAACAGTAAGGATATCCTATCAAACCTGCACACTGAGTACGAATATTCAATTACCCCCTCGAAATAGGACACTAGCTAATTAAAGAATCATAAAATTCACCAGATCATGATTCTTACCCTCTGATGACACCCAAATTTACATTTACAAAACCTCCATTTCCTAACCCCATAAGAAAATTTAAAATTCCTACGATACTTAATTTTTTGCAAGTAATCTGATTACAGAGACTATAACATTTGTTACAGATAAGTACTTTAACTGGCCGCCCTGAACACGCACATAATTCGCGATGTTGTTGGAGAATCGCAAGGGATTATCAACATGACTGCAGGCACCCCAAGGTGGACCACTGAATTCCATGGGTTATTATTGTGTTCATATTCAGGAAACCAATTCCTTCAAGCGATGGTGAATTTACACCTGTCACAGGTCGGTCATGTTACGAGACATAAGTGTGTCACAAAAAATAGCTACGTAAATACAAACTAGAATTAGAACCCAAAATATATGTATTATAAATATGATGTATAAAAGTTGTTACCAGGTTGGAAAAGAGTACTTGACTGAAGTGAAGCATTGTGGGTGTACAATACATTTTATCAAGCAAAGTTACTCACTTCCAGACAACCATACTACTACGGCGATATTTATATTTTAGTGATCAGAAGTACTGCTGGCCATTTTACAACCTACCAGACTATTGTATTTTCTTTGACTGACGTTCTTTTGTTAACATTCCACTGGCAGCATATAGTCAAATGAACAGGTATTGCCAATGTCAGGTCTTGTAGTGGTTAAAAACTGTATGACATGCACATTAAAACCAAATTGAATGTAAATATATGGCAAGAGAAGATAGAGAAGATCTACCAGAAAAATCGTACTTAAGTTGCACATTTATTTCCAGTGTTATTGAAAATAAAGGTGTGTTTTCTCTACAACTTACCTGCAGTGCACAACAACTGGTCCTTCACTTGTGCCATCCTGCAAGTGCACTTTACGTCTGAAGTTGAGTAGAGACGTAGCTACCTTAGGAACACCATGATCTGGCCATACAGTGAAATGAAATTGCTTAACTTGTCTTAGCTCGTCAAATTTCTGCAAAATATACAAGAACATTCTAAAAAAATTACCCATTCCTTTCCAAGTAAAACACATGTAGCAGACATTGCACATCAAACACACTGATTTGAGTATGGTTATTATCAACCTTCACCCATTTTTCACAAATGAAATATTTACTCAATATTTAAAATCATTCCAGACCCAGAAGGATGCCATGTCTTTGACAAGCTGAAGAGATTACACTGGAACTCATTTCCCAACAGAAACTGACTTGACATTGTTATTGTCTTTCGAAAAACAATACGATAACAGCAGCTGCTGTAACACACCTCTTATGGTAAATAAAGTACCAAGGGAGATAATTACTGATCTTGGGAGATAATTTCTGTTATCTTGAAAATGTCAAGCAAAGATAACTTACAGTGAAAGACAAGGTCCTGATCGTGTACTCAGGTAACACATCTTCCTGTATGAGAGTCACACTAATGTCGCCGTGAGCTTTGGTCGTCCCCAAATTTGGCCAGTACTTTTCACATTTGCGCTGTAGGTTAGATACATGTAAATCTTTTACTATAGGTGAACTAGTCGAAACAGCCACTTGCCTGACCACTTAGCGACATAAGTAGCCACTTAAAACCCCCTGTAGCAAAAAGGGGGAACCAAGACCATACTGAGACATTAAGCAAGTTGTAAGTAACCAAATCATTATTTTCATTAATTGAATAATTCATATCATATCACTTTGGAGTGCACTTACATGTCACATGCAACCTAAATATAGAAAATCATCTCAAAAATCTCTTTACATCAATGTTTTCCTGTTGAGAAGCAAATGGCTTGTAATTCATATGAAGCCCACTTGCAATGGCAAAACTGATAGCACTATGTTCGCACTCATTTAGTACTTTTTGCCGTGGTTGAATTGTCAAGTTTATAAGCTGAGTTTCAAGTGGTAAGTGGAAAAATGTCACTTCAAATAGCTTTGTTTAATGAAACTGTAGGAATACATACAGGGAATATGATATTATTTAAATCACTGGATAGCAGGGCTTAAGCAGTAGTGAAAAATGTACACAATCAAAGTGAAACACACTGAAAATAACAAACATTGGAAAAACCTTTCCACTCTCCACCAGATTAGTCAACATCACAATTCTGTTGGTTCTTGTCTCCCAAACCATACGCATAAAGTCCTCCACAGTATAAGAATTGGGGCCTAGAAATGGCAAAAACCAACCCTTGTCACATTTCATCTCAAACACATAAATTATCAATCTATTGAAGGCAGTAAAATTCAAAGTAAATAGCTCACCACTAATTAGGACCCTATGAAGTCAATATGTAAAACGAGTAAAAATAAACAATAAACACTAAGTAATATTTAAGGGAAAGGAACAGTCAAAACTGTACCTTCTGTACACACTGAAATGTTTGCTACGTTCATTGGGTAAACTATGATCAAAATATTGATAATCATTCTGCAATGACAGCAATGAGAACCAGGTATGTAACAATACAAGTCTAAGATCTCTGTTGCAAAAACTGACACAAATTTTACTTCAAAGTATTGTGTATTAATAAACTTGAATATTGAACCAGTATGGATGGATATGATGGCAAAGTTTAATAAATGAAATACCTTGAGAAGCGATATAACTCTCGACATTGTTAAAATCCTGCAAAGATACAAAAACAGCCAGTTAACATAAAGTGAAACACTGACAACACAACTAACAGAACCAGATTCCAACACAATTCTACACGGTAGATTTACTTATTTACTGTAGTAACGACAAAACCTCCTGGGAGTAGTGAGATATGAACATTCTATGAATATGTGGTACAACCCTATTTACACAATTCGACAAGGTAGATTTACTTATTTACTGTAGTAACACCAAAACCTCCTGGGAGTAATGAGATATGAACATTCTAGGAATATGTGGTACAACCCTATTTACACAATTCGACACGGTAGAT
>NMRA01000819.1:0-19196 GCA_002633005.1 Phoronis australis
TCGCGCAATGTAAATTTCCGCTTTGTTTATCGCAGTGAGCCTCGCTTTGGATTTTAATGTCCGCCGCGTGAATAGAATCTATGCGAGGCCTGCGCACGTCTGGTACAACGTGTATCAGACCGCCTGCAATTATTTTATATTTATTATAAACCACGAGCAATATATCTCTCTCCTGGTAGTGAATCACCCGTGGAATTCCTTGTCCCGAGTGTCATACCTTGTAGTATTATATACAGAGGATGAGGACTCCTTTGAATTGCTCATGGTTTGCCAAACCCTTGTTTTGTGTAAATTTATTGAGTTTCGCATTTGATATGGACGGCTGTAGTGACCCAGTGAAGCACACATGAAATTTTTAGTCCTGAGTGTCATACTGTGTGATATATTTGTATAGTGTATTGGGTACGATCAGAAGTGAGGAGGTCTGAGTAAAACCACAGGCGTCATCAGCCTCTGAGTCTGACCGCCCCAAATACACTATAATACAAAAATGTCGGACACTCGATTTTTGTGTGTAGTGAAGCACTCATGGAAGTACTAGTTCCGAGTGTCATGCCTTGTGGTAGGCCTATTATTAACGATGATCAGAAGTTGAGGATGCCAGTGATTTACAACAGGGGCGGAGGAATTTCCCGATGACTCATAAGTTAACCATATTATAAACATAAAGGTTGGACACTGAAATTTTGCCAAGCCTAGGCTGCCAGCTTCAACTGTTCTAAATCCAAGTAAAATCTGTGTGCACCTCCCTCAGACTGGTATTGCATAAACAGGGATATTCCTGACCACATTTGAACCAGTGTCCTTTGGGTGCCCCTGATGATAAAAATTATGTCTTTTTCAAAAAGTTGTGTCTGGCAGACTTTGTGTAATTAAGTGGTAACATACTGAGTTAGGGATTTTTTGGTTTTAAACATGGTCATTTTATAAACCCAGAGTTAAAATACATTCAAAGCGAAATTAAATTATGTAAGCGACACTCAACTAGCATTTCGTGGGCAGACTAAAACAAGAGCTTCGGAATTGCTTCGGCACTGTTTATGAAAAATCCGGATTTGTATGACAGTGCACTGCCATGAACGTCAAAAAATAACCTTGATGGGCTTCAACATTTTTGTTTGTAAATTACCTCTCGAAGGCAGTTTTAATATGATAAAGTGAAAGAAGGTATTCAAAAAATTGTTTGGTGTTGATTTCGTTTAGTTCCATGCACATTTGAGTAGAAAATACTAAGCAAACCAATGTTTAAAGTCCAACCTTTATGTTTTAATATGTAGCCCAGTGAGTGACCTCATTGGTGATCGAGGAACAGATAAACTGAAGTGTCAGGTTGATATTTGCCAGTTTCACGCCAGCATGACTCTATTTGACTTTTTTAAAGTATGATAACAAAGAATATTTTTGGCTAAGCAATTGAAAGTAGCTCCTGAACATCAGTTTTCATGAAACACCTGCTAGTATAGAAAAATTGAGAACATTGAATTTTTTGCTTATTTGCGTAACTCTTTTTAAGGATTTCTCCATAAAATTAGTTAAGTTCAGAGTTTACATAGCTGATCTAGGGATGAAGTGAACTTGAAAATTTGCTTCTGTAGCCATTTTCTCCCATGCAAAGTTGCTTTTCTTAAGTTTGAATTCGACCTCCGAAACTGCTGTGGGGCTTTAAAGATGGTTATGAACCTCCATCTATTTTTTATATGCCCATTTTACATGTTCTATCTCATTTTAGTTGTTTGACAACGAAACTGCAAATGCCCAAATATCAAAATCCAAAACAATGCAGGCTATTGGTTATCTCATGAAACGTAAACAATCCCCGTTTTGTTTCTATGTTTACTTCTTTGACAACATTGCTGACCTTCTGCACGCGCTGCATCGTTCAATAGAAGGGGCACTCAGCCTCATCTCCAAGCCACAAGATGGTGCTGATCAGTTAAGCCATTTGAGGCTTGGTAATGGGAAATGAAATGTGTCAGAATTTTCACAGAAATTGTCGAAATGTCTCAAGTAATTTGAAAATTTTCTGCAGTTTTATATAAAAATAAAACTAATGGTATATTGTAGCAATTTAGATCTAAATTATTGCAAAAATGATGTATTTTGTTTCAAAAACTCATTAATACTATTCATAAATAAGAATTGAAAAATAAGTACAACCTTTACTTCAGACAATAACTTAAACAATGCCTTCTGTCGCATGAATGACTGCAATGTGAAAATAATTACCATCTGTCTTTCTTCAATGACGTCAAGGCATCGGTCAATCATTGTGCAGAAAGTAATTCCTATAACCAAGCCTCAAATGGCTAAACCCATAAGCGCCATCTTGAGGCTTGGGGACAAAGTTGAAAAGGTCACATCAGTGTCAATTGTGTGTAAACACAGAGCAAAACCATCAATTGATGCTCATAAGACTTTTTGTAAGATTGTGAAGTATTTTTTAGGAATGGTAAAAAAATAGACAATAGACATTTTGGGAAGAAATGGGATGAATAAAAAGTCGTTCCTGAAAATATTTATTACAAGAATCTAAAGTCCTACAACCAGCTGTAATACTTGTGTTAAGAAAGAGTGAAACATTTATATCTTGCAGATTATACATTGCAAATAAGTTTCTTGTTGGAATGATATGCAGTGTCTTTACGTAATTCTTATTATGCATAACTTATCTGGAAAATGTATAGTGGAGTCTTTTAGTTTGTACTCAAAGATACTAAGCAGTTTTTGTTTTATTTCAGGGATTGTGGTCAAGGAGCACAGTAATGCTAATGCAAACTTTATAGTAAAAGAGGCACCATGTTCCGAAACGCTGGAGACAGGGAGGGAGGGTGAAGACTGTGAAGCTGCCAGTCCACTAATAAGCCCGAGACAGTTTTGTTAAAAATAATTGGTTTCTTAGTTGTTATTTGTATAATTCACAATTTTTTGTAAGTATTTTACCTGAGCAGTTTCATAGTAATAAAAGTATTAAAGAACAAGAGTCTTTTCTTCTTGTAAGTCACAGCTAGTGTACTGGCTTAATAGAAGCCCATCAATGGCCCTATACTGGGCCAACACAATCTGTCAATACTGGCCCTTTACAGGGCCGAAACCGGTTATTTGTGTACTGGCCCAGTAATGGCGCGGTACTGGTCCTTTACTGGCTCGATACCGCAATCTTGTATCGGGGCCAATATGGGGAAGGTGTGCAGAATGTTATTGGGCCAGTACTGGCCTACATCATTGGGCCAATACAGAAGACATTTCAGGGCCAGTATTGACCCAGTACCTGCATGTTTACTGGGGAAGAACATGGAAATAATCAGCGACTAAAAGAAACGATTATAGAGATTGACCAATACCAAAATTGCTAACTTGATAGGGGCATGTACAGAAATCACGGTAAGAAGTATTATGAGACGGTTTATACGCTAGAAAAAGGCATAACTCGATTTTCGTTTTCAGCCATTTAAACAGGGCGAAATGAATTTCTTGCAACCAAATTCATTTTAACTACGTTCCAAGCAATAAATGATCTCGTGACACTCAAAGAAGCTGTGATAGTGAGAGAACACTCCGGGAACGACTTGACTGATAGTGAGAGAACACTCCGGGAGCGGCGAGTTTATTCATATGAAACTGAGTACGGTACAAATTTATAACAATCCACAGTATTTGACGGTCATGCTGAGCCATCGCATTGCTCAGCTGATTACGAAAAAGTGGTAGGATAGCAACAAGAGCACCGTGGAGATGAGCGTGCAGTTTTCACTCGAGAGGTCCAGCCGCTACCACTGCCAGTCGGAGTCGCAGAGCAAATTCTTCACGTATCACTGAGCGTCCACTCCAGTGATGAGCTTGTGTTACATTACTGATGTGGTTACATCATCCATACAAACTGGGTTGATTACAATGTAACACCGCCATTTTTGGGTTTGTTCTAAAACCCCCTCGACTCCCACGACCCGCTGGCCACAACCCCGTTGATCTAGTCTACACAAGCTCGACTCGATCCGAACATAGAACAAGCGCTGACTTGCAGGACCAACGAATCGGGCCGTGAGCTCCGCTGGCTTTTCCCTGTTTTTGCAATTAAAAGAGTCAAGTCGGCAAGTTTGAAAGCAAAAAAAAAGAAAAGAAAAAAGACGAAACAACGCGACCAAATCAAACACACATATCGTTCCTGGCAAAAGTGTAACCGTGTCGTCTGCTCTTCAAAGGATGTCAGTTTTCAAGCTTTTTGAGAGAGTGCGAGGAACCGACGAATACGTAATATCTTCAGTAAATACTCATTGTAAACAGAAACCGTGAACTAAAAAGTATCGAAACGTTACAAGGAGTATACTGTAAACGAGTATACAACTGAAAGCCAATAATAAAATGTGTAATTATGTCCATTCGTGTTAACGTACACTCTCCCTAAGTTTAGTAGAACTTCGCCATTGGTATAGCACGTGGAATTATTTCCGTAACAACGAGAACACGCTGACAATGCACTCTTTCAGATCACGTTTTCACGCCACTTGCTGTTTTTAATCACCAGAGTCTCCACTCACAAAATCTACAGCACGATCTAAAGTATGCTAGGTGTATACATTTCAATCATTTCTGTGAATTTGTGCGAGCGCAATCAAAGTTCAACGAAACGTTTCCGTGAAATGCAGCTGCACACTGTGGAGAGCACTTACCAGGGTGACAGGGGGCACACCTAAAGACAGGGGGGCACATCTAAAACACCAAAAACTCAGGCGCCACATTTAATAATCAGTACGTCAACAATATCCATCGAATTGTCTCAATATGTGATCGAATTCTGATTGCATACGGATACTGCAATGTAGGTCAAACACAAGGCCAAGCCAGTTGTCACGAACTAAGGTATAGAAGCAGTCATCCGAAAAATTGGACTAGGATAGAATCTAGTAAATAAATGTGTCTACATAGAAGTGAGCCACTATCTTTGATAGACCTTAGGTCAAAAAAGGCCAGCTAACTTAGACACTAAAATATTTGCCTGTGTTGATAAAGACAGCGGTATTTATTTTGGGCATGTAGGCATGTATCGACGATAACGTAAGGCTTACAACAGTAACGTGATGTGTCTGAGAACAAGGATGCTTGAAAAATAACTTACTCTTGCCAGGCTCCCCAAATCGGTTGAAATAGATTCGTCGAAGGGTGCCTGGGGACAGCTTAAGTTCACGGATTTTTTTCGCCGTGGCCACTTTAACTCCCTTGCGATCTAATTCAGTTTTAGATCGCTTTATTTCAACCTCGGCATCTGTTAGCTTGTGTTTCAACCTATCGACGACAGCTCGAAACGACTCCACATCCTGCTCAGTGGATTGGATTATCTCCTGCACGTGTGCGTATTCCTTCTCCAATCGATTGGTCTGCCTGCCCAGGGACATAAGCCGCTCTTCAAGTCTTGACACTTCACAACGTAGGATCTCAACGTTGGCCAGTAAGCCTGTACATTGCATTGGAGAGTAAGGCACTCCACTCTGACTACGTGCTAACATGTCCAGGCCTGTCAACTCAACTTCAGTGGACTTCTTCTCAATTTCCTCTTTCGTCTTGTCTATTTGATAGTCGACTGTCTCTTTGCTGCGTTTCAGCTTTCGTCTCTCTTTTCGATGCCTATCTAACTTGTCCTCAAAATGTTTAAGACAAGTCAACTTCCGTTGGAGAATCTGCTCTAGATTTTGTTGCTTTTTGCGAATATCTGTCAATTCCTGCTTCAGTCGCTCTTTTTGCAAATTTCCGAACACGATTTCCTCCCAAAGCTCTTTGACATACAATTTATCAGCGTCTATCCACTCACGGATGATGTCACTGGTTTCGTTGACCAATCGGAAGAATTCTTTCATAATCTCTTCACTTTGAACACCGTCTTCGAAAAACTGTATCCCGTTGAGTTTTATACTAGAATAACTGGCGAGTGAATCACCTATATCAAGAAGAAACACTCGGAGGTCACGTGAAAACCTTTCAATTTTGTCTTGATACTGTGCGACCGAACCGAGCATGTTGGCGTGAAGTTGTCGGTGAAAGCTTTGACAATAACGCATTAAGCGAGAATGGACGCATTCAGACAATTCACCGTGGATTTTCTCACTCACGTCCTCGAATAGTTTTGCTCGATTGCATATCCTCATGGCGTTTTCGTAGGATTTTCTTTTTCTTATGTTACGCTCCACCTTGCGGTCTTTTGTCATTCGCACAAATTCTTCCCAGTTGCGAAGAGTAACTGAGCTCAATCCCCAGTTACACATGATGTCGTTCACGGTTTCACGACACTCCATGTAATCCTTGCCATTTTGAACAGCAAAATTATCCAAATTAGAAATACGGAAGGATTTACTTCGAGTACCTATGTCAGTTAATAGAACTAACATATCTTTGTGTTCGCGCTCTATAGATATCGGAAGTTTTGAAGAAAATTGGGTGTTTCGGAGCAGATACGCACTTGCTGCTTTTTCCATAATGAAAATTTCCAAGACTTGTTGAAGGACTGCCACTAGACGAACACTATAAGGAGCGTTACGAAGGGTCACGAGAGTTTCACAAAAATCGCGTGAAATATGGAAATGTCCAATTAAGTTACGCGTCGTTAGACTGCGACGATTTCAACATGCTTTACAACTGATATTACAATCATCTATTAAAGTTAAGTCACAAATATTCATTATCATTTGTCAATCTCTCGCTTCTGTTTGCTAATCTACTCCAGTTGCTATAGACTGACGATAACACTTCTCATTTGAAGTCAATGGCTTTTATTTACCAGTGCAGTATATTCAACAAAACGTGGACTTTTATCAACTTTTCTTTGGCATTAATCGTTTCTCTTAAAGAAAGACTTAGCCTCCAAATATTGACAGAATACAAGCTGGGCAAACCGCAACTTACGCACATCAAATCAGGCCTTGAAAAGAAATGGACTACCGGACGATTCGCCTTGACTGGACTTGAACGTTAGAGTCAGCTACTTAGGCCTACATGGTTAACAAGCTCAAGGGTTTGCGAAGTGAAAATTCTCAGCCTTAATTGCAGAACAATCAGCGGTGTTGTATATACAACGCCCATACGACTTTTCAAGAAATCCTCAACACTATTTTGTCCAGAAAGCTGTACACATGTAGATCGGTGCCTCACTGACAGGCCTTCGCGCCAGCAAATTACCTTAAACGATAGGGTACCTGCTTTAGTGACATGTTTTGGTTATATTACAATTTTCTGTTTATGTTAAGATTTTTAAGTCAGTTGAAGGCTCCCGGGTTCAGATTAGTTATGCACACGTCAACCAAGAAGTGACGTTCGTGGCCCGAATCATTCCCCGCCAGCGTTGTTTACATGCACTTTGAACCAGTGAGTAACATCTGATGCGTCATTGTATAAGCAATTTTGTTAGAGCGCCATTTACCTTTCTTGAAACCTTTTGCCTAGAGGTTATTAAATACCAGGATGTAAATGTCACGAGTTCTCGAGAAATATAGGAGTACAGCTGAATCATCAATTTCCAGTGGATGACGTAATCAGTCTAGGATGGCACGACTGTGTCGAGAATGCGTCGTTGCCTATATTTGTTAATGTCGGGACCAAAGCATGCGTGCGGTAAACATTACTTACCCAATGATTAGGAAAAGGACATCTATTTTACGTGGAGGAATGATGCCTCACCGTCGGTATTATCCCTTGCTCCGGCGCCACTTGCTTGGAGTGTAATTTTTTGAAACGCAAGTATTGTGAGTAGAAGCTACTGCAACGACTCATGGCCATGAAGATGGTGTCGCCCCTGCGTTTGACGAAGTCTCTGCAGTGTGCAAGGCTAGCCACCAACACATACCGGCAACATTTTGGTTTTGCTTGTTTCACTGGCCTGGTAATGCTCATTTGAGAAATCCTGCAAACTATAGACTATGTGGCCTCGAAAGTTGCAAATCTATCATCAGATGAAACATTTCATGGTAACTAAAACACGTGGGCTAACCGCCTGTTATGTACCTGTAACTAGTAAAATTACGATCGGAAAGTCTGTTTATACTTACATTCATTTGATACTTGATAATGCAGATGACGTGATAGTGAAAAATGGTATGCTTTCAGTTCACTTTATTTCTTTTCGTTTTCGCAAAACCCATGATACAGTGCAAAATTTAATCAAACTCAAGATCTAAGTATTCCAGAAGCTGACGAGGTAACGGTAGGGTGTATATTCCAGAAGGCAAAGCGAAGTTTGCATTGATGGCGTTTCTGACTGTACACCTGCAGAGGTGAGTCAATTCACAGGGTTCTTTGTATCGTTTGGGAGACAATAATCGAAGCCAATCCGGGTGAGAGGGTCGATACAAGGGCAGAGAAAGGAGGTTGTGTATTCGGGCGATATTGACACGTTTCACTGACCGTTGGTAGTATATTAAAGCTTCCTCAATCAGCCGCAGCGTTCGCGGATCACCAGACGATGTTGTTACTGTTGTCTGACTTCCGGTATTAAACGTTACTAGAAGAACGTCTATTGTGGTGGCAGGCTGATGGTAACGAAGGGTGACCTCAACCTTTGCACCGTACCGTAGGAGTAAAAGCACAAGCTTCGGATTATAGTAACAGGAAGCCAAAGCAATCGGAGATTCCTGCCCTATGACGTAAGCGTCGATGAACCGCATCGGAGTTTGGTCGTAGAATGGGCAATGAAGAAAGAGGTGTCGACCATGACGCAGGAAGTATTCGATCTTTGGAATCATCTCATTGCGTGTGGGGCAAAATTGATCGAAGAGGGCATAGAAGCTGCCGGCGAATCGCCAATACTCTCTCATGAGGCTCGCTACAAGCTCATTATTCTCGAAAGATTGCTGCCAACAACAGTCAAGCAGGAGTAACTTTAGAAAGCAGTAAGAATTCGGGTGGGGAGGCGAAAATTCGGCGGTGAAAGCGAGAAGGTCGTGAATAACAGCGTCGAATAGCACACCCTTGGACAGAAAACCTTCGACAAACTGTTGGATGAGGTGCAAGAATTCGTGTTCATACGTGGGACTTTGCTTGTATTGCTTTGATTCGATGACTAAGGATAGTAGACTAAACATGTTGTGAACCTCCATGGCGTTCAATTTTTAACGTATGAATGTTATTCCATTTTTATTTTTTTGTAGTAATACAGGCGTGTTATACTACTTCCGTGTTACATTTCAATCAGTGTTGATAGCTTAGTTTTTGTGACGCCTAGTACAACACATTTTAATAATTCTTTAGAGTTATGCATGTGCTGTGACGTCATTATTAAGTAACATAATCGACATAATACCAAAAGCTTCAAAAATATACGATCTCCGGTTAAAGGGCACACATTGTGTGGCGTTCCGTAATAGTAATGAATTAAACAATTTGTTGCGTCATAGATTTCGCGCGTCATTCGTTTGAGACGTACGATTCTATTCGCTTTGCTCCGTGTTATCATCCGATAAAGCCAAGACAAACAAGATGGACGATGAATGGGTGAACGATTTCTACAAAAACGTAAGTACACTAAACTTCATGAATTTAAGAATTGACAAAGTTTTGAGAACGTAAGTACATTCGACTACAAAGTAAATTATACAATGTATGGTGTAACAAGCTAAGTTAAAATTATCGTGGTTTGTGTTTCGTTTTTCTTTCATCTTGAATGTTTCCCTTGAGTACGGACTGCACGTAAAAGAGCTTTTCTGATTGCCAGAAGACTGCGGGTGGTAGCGAATCAGACTTGGATTTGGTGCAACTTCAACTATTTTGCTTCAACCTCGCCGATGATTTCCCATGGCCAATTCATTCGCTTACACTTCTCCACATGACTTGAGTTAAATCTATAATTCAGGGCCTTGTGCTGCAGGTTCTTGGATTCTATCAAAAATGTACGTAATTTGACTCTATCAAAAGTTTAATAGCGTCAACACGGAGAATTCATGACAACCTGCGGGTGTCATGACAACCTGCGGGTGTCATGACGGACAATTCTGACTCTCTAATCAAGTGGACCATGGAGCGTGAACTATTCTGACCGACGATAATGGTACAAGTTCATGACCAGGGTCTTGTGCTGGCGAGCTCGGGTGGTCAGAAAATCCAAACTAATTAGCAATAATAGCTTGTTATAATCCCTTATAGAGATCTAACCTTTCACAGGGGAATGTATTCCAACGGCCAGGGCGACAGTTTCCCGGATGTATTCCGTGCGCTCACTTCCTACACAAACTTTGGCTGACGATGAAACTCATCAACTCAGAGACGCCGCGCACCCCAGTAATCGCCTCGTTCATATTCATGGTGTCCCTGTATTACTACGCAATGTATGACAACAGCAACATCGTCATCAGAAAGTTTAAGGAACTGCGAAAGAAAATAAAGAGAAACGCGCTCGGAGTGTTGTTGAGGTAGGCTAACTCATGAATTAAGAATGAGCATGCTGAGATGTCCGCATTACATGGCGGTAGATCCTCGATTACTCACAGCGTGCTGACATGTCTGCATTACATGGCGGTAGGTCCTCGATTACTCACAGCGTGCTGACATGTCCGCATTACATGGCGGTAGGTCCTCGATTACTCACAGCGTGCTGAGATGTCCACATTACATGGCGGTAGATCCTCGATTACTCACAGCGTGCTGACATGTCCGCATTACGTGGCGGTAGATCCTCGATTACTCACAGCGTGCTGACATGTCCGCATTACGTGGTGGTAGATCCTCGATTTCTCACAGCGTGCTGACATGTCCGCATTACATGGCGGTAGGTCCTCGATTACTCACAGCGTGCTGACATGTCCGCATTGCATGGCGGTAGATCCTCGATTACTCACACGGTGGGGTTACGAGATTAATTTTTGCAAATATAAATTCCAGTGCGCTCAGCAGCCTAAATAGACTACTCACGCCTTTGAAAGGCTTAGATTCGAACAAAGTACTTTTTACGAGGAAAATGGAGAAGACACCTTCGTGTTTCTTTTCAGTCTCAATAAACGCACATTCCTTGAACTTGGAGTGCGTCCTACAACTCCAAATGCGGATCCACCATATCATTTGGTCAGTTTAAACAAGGGGCCTTCAGTGTTGGGAAATAGGTACTACCAGGAAGAGATAACCATCCTGGTTATCTCTTCCTGGTACTACCTAAATGAACACACGACGCTGTTTTGTGGTTAGATGTATGAATATGAAACTGCAAAAAAATTCCGCCCACGTGGCTCCTCTGAAATGTTTTAGCACATCAGGGATGCCATTTGTATAACCAACTAATTGCAAATTAAATGGTTCACACAACTTCAGTAACATTCTCCATTCCATATTGAATTAAGTTGGTGATTTTTGGCTTTCGACATGTAGCAGTGTGATCTTAAAAGTGGCATTAAACTCATGCTTTCTGTAAAAAAAAACTATTTTTGATTTAAAACATTAAGTTATGAAAACGATTTCATCTTATTCCTCACTGAGTTTGAAAGTAGTCCGTGGGCTCTGAAAGTAGTTTGTGGGCTCTGAAACTAGTGCTTGGGCTTGGAAAGTAGTCCGTGGGCTCGTAAAGTAGTCAATAGGCTCGGAAAGTAGTCCGTGGCTCGAAGAGAATCGACAATTTTACAATTGCAGACCACGTTGACTCAGAACCTCACTTCTGTCACATTACAAGACGCTGATGATGTCTGTTTGGAAACGTATAGGAGACTGGAAAGAATTTTTTTCGACACGAGGACATGATTGATAGGTTCTTCAATCACAGAAGCATTTCGAACTGTTTAATAACCTAAACACGTGATTTGAATTAGGCCTTTTAGGCCTTTCACAAAATCGGTTTCGTAATATTCAATTAATTGCTGCTACCAAAAAGAACATCAAAACCATCAGCGACTCACGAAAATGCTTCGGAGTTTTTTGAGTTGGCCCAAACCCTAAAGTTGCGAATGTGCGCACTGCCTGTGATTTAAGTTTCCGGCTCGAGCCATCCAGCAAAAAGGTAATGTTTTTTAAACCCTCAACTCTTCGGTTACGAATTTAACATTGGCAGCTGAACAATAGCAAATGCAGCATCGAAACTAAAATTCTAACTTGTTTTGGCTATTTAACCAATCAGTCTTCTGCTAAAGTATAATTGTCGCATCAGGTACCACCGAAAATTAGGCTGCGAGGACGCGTCCAAAATGTTAAAATCTAGGGGAAGGTCAGGATTGGGTGCATTTTTGTTAGCTATTTCATGTCGGCCAAGTGAATGTGGTTTGCTTGTACTTGTGAACATGATGAGAATGAAAAAAGACCTTTTGCTCGGCTTTAGCTGCACTCTCCTTCAAGAAAGTGGTCCTTTCTTGCATTTATGCACTGCTGGGTAGCGACTGAGGAATTGGCGGCGATTACAGGTATCCCTCGAACGAGCCAAAATTGCAAAAACACTAGTTGTTTAATAGTATTCTTGAACCACACTTTTGGTATCTGAAGGAATTTTGCTCTCAGAATCTAATATTGTCTTATGACGTGCATCGGCAGACGAGTGTTGGTTTGAGGTTAAAAGTGCCGATTTTGTTTTATCCCTTTTTCTTGGTCTACCTTGCTTTTCAGTAAAAGGTTGAAATATAGCCATTTTATCCCTTTTTCTTGGTCTACCTTGCTTTTCAGTAGGAGTGAAAGGTTGAAATATAGCCATTTTATCCCTTTTTCTTGGTCTACCTTGCTTTTCAGTAGGAGTGAAAGGTTGAAATATAGCCATTTTATCCCTTTTTCTTGGTCTACCTTGCTTTTCAGTGAAAGGTTGAAATATAGCCACAGTAAGGTTTATATGCTCATCCATAAGACATTTGATGTGAAATGACTCAACACGCACATGTCTGTTTACGGTTTTCGACAGACTGAAGAAAACGTGGCAAGTCCAGTGATTTGCGTTTTGCTGGGCAAAGCCCAGACAGAACTGATCTTTGTCTTCCATCTGGTTTATAAATTTTACGGATCAGCGAAAAGGCAAGATCATGGAAGACTTCGTCGAGTCCTATCCGCGAGATATCGCCAAGTATTACAATCGAACCACGTGAGTTCACGTAATGGCTTCCTTCGTAAGAGTCTTGCGTCTATATGCGAAATTTAGCCCCGCAACAGCAAACTCAGAGTGCATGTAATAATTTGGGCTTGAGGTCATTCCATACGGTTGTCGTGTAACTCGCCAAAAGCAAAGAACAAGCTTGTCCGTTCAACAGACAATACAAGGATTTTCAAAATTGTCCGAAATTGAGGATTAACTAGTGTTACAGAGCATTATTTTGTTTCAGATACATGTATATTTCTCTTAAAAGGTCAAACTCGGGTTAATTATAACTTTTCAAAAGGCTCTTGACCCAATTTACCATGCTCTCCACTGAAATTTACCGTTTCGGACAAGAACCTTGCATGTAAAGGCGCACAGAACTAACTCAAACCTAAGGAAAGAATAAAAAACAAAATGAACATGTATCTTATAGCATTTATTAATTCCGCAGACCAACTATGCCATACGCCACTTTATTAAAGGTCTCGAAACTACTCACTGTGGTGCAGGTGTAGCGAAAAAACCCTTTCAACTTTGGGACATGTATGTGTCACTAGATCCATTACCAAATTTTGTACTGATAAGGCTATTTGTAACATTATTACAAAGTCTTTGTGCAAAGTCGAATACCTACAAACCATAGAAATCGTCTCGACTACACACCTTCCGAAAGCAGAAATCTACATTGCAAAATTTCAATTCTGACTCTGGGAAAACAACTGAATTTGTCACATCTTTCCTTTCAGTGAGGCCAAGCAAGACAGTAGCCCGTCTGCATTAAAAAACCTAAAATGAGGAATCAGAAAGTTTCCGGCATTTCAGTCCGATAAGCAATTTCTAAGATACATCTATGTTGTACTTGAGTTATTCCGAAGTTTGACATATCTCAAGCACTGTTCGAACTTCAGTAAATTAACGTGCTAGCCCACCGGTCCAGTTAGTTTGCAAAGTTACTGACCCGGCTATTGACCTATCGTCAAGCTTATGACTGACGACTTAACTAACCAATCAGAACACAGCATTTTCGACACACATTCGTCTGCGTTTCGAAGTCGCCATTCGTCATTTTACCCGACAAAAAATGTCGTTGTCGGTAAAGCTTATTTTAGTCTATAGCTAAAAAAAAATTGTGCTTTGAAAATGGGTAAACGGTGTTGATATGGCGTGTGTAGTTCTCACTGCCGTTATACAGCTAGAGAATACAATCCCGTCATTTTTGGGCATTCCCTAAGCCGAAAACTGTTCTCGACTGTGTAAACCATGGATCAAACTGTGCGAACGGCCAAACAACACACGAGCAGCTAAACTTAAAGGAGAATGCCACCCGATTTAACTTAGTCTATATCCACATCGCTTCGAATACGGTCGACCTTACCTTGCCAAGAGGTGTCGCGTTAGCCTGTGAGGAAGGTGAGAAACGACGCTAGCGACGTCAGTGGTTCATCTGCAGAGTGAATGCCGCTATGTTGGTGCATCGTTCCCGCTTGTCCGAACTATGCAGCTGCGAGGAAAGGGAGTCTTTATTTACATTTACATTATTCAAATAATGATTGTCAATGTACAATTTCTGCCCTGACGGTGCTGTGGCCAAAGAGGAACCTGTCGGCCGATCGCGGCCCCCGACGCCGAGTACGTAGATTTGCAGTTTCGTGGGTAATTCACCAAAAAAATCACGTGCACATTACTTTGGCTCACAAGTATAGTATTTTATTGACTGGAAGTTTAGTTTCCACTGAACTTTGGCTGGTTCATGTTCGTGATGTCTGATCAGTCTCCGAGCCACTGGCCGGGATACTAAACGAGTCCGGCCGGCCGCAACGGGCCTGATTGGGCTCCGAGCCACTAGCCAGGATAACAAGCGTTTTGTGTTTGGAAGTCAAAAAATCACAAGTCTAAACAACACAGACCTAGGTTCTTCTGTCAGTATCTCACGGAAAATACTTCGAATTTAACCCCGAACAGACCCTAAACTCTTGCTACGGACCATATTGGCCAGCCGAACTTTGTAGGTTACGGCGGGTGTCCAAATACCAATGAATCCGTAACAGCGAAATAAAGCAACACGTTTTTATAAGAGCTCGGTGCATTTTTAAGGGTTTTACATCGAGGTTTGATGATTTATTGATGTTAAACGATGAATTCAAGCGATAAGCTGACTCCAGTAACCCGTGTTGTGAACTGCTGAACAGACAGCGTGTGAAACCAATTACGTTTTTCATTGGATAATTTCAACACCTCCGTCTGCCGTCAGGTGTCAGGTAACGCAACCGTACTTGGCGTTATGGAGTAGAACTACTCGATCTAATTTGATACAAATTAGGTTGTTTTTTGGGTGGCATGCTCCTTTAACAAAGTGGCTGGATTACTCGAAGGTTAAACACAAACACTTTTGTTCCAAGATACGTACTTTTCATTTTGATGGACTATCTTATTTTGACTCCGGAGTTTCACTCCTGTGGGGGCCTCTCTCGGCATCCCAGCACTCCACGAGAATAGGCTAGTCAAGCGGTAGTCCCCGGAAAGTTGTTTTAAAGACATTTTTATTATTTTTTGTTTATTAGACATCGTTCTGTATCGTAGCATAAGTACATTTTTGTTATTCATATACCCGTAGGCTGGCGTTCAAATGAACTTCTCACCAAAATTGATAGATTCGGCGGAATATGTTGAGAGGGCACTAAATTAGTGAACTTCGTTCGAGCTGTTGTCACAAAAAAATAAACTTTATGCAATGAAACTACAAAAATATGAAGCTTGGTGCACTGAAGTACGGCCACTCCATGCCCTAATGGCGTTAATCATTAAGTTGACTGGGCACAGCCCTAGACCTACCGGAGCTAACTACTTGCCAAGGATAAGTGATGAGTATGTGCCTGCTACCGACCTGATTTTTTAAATAAAATATTTCGCTCAAAGATCAAAAAAGTATTAACAGTGCTATCGACTAGACTTACTTTACTTGGAGATACAATCAGTTGTGACCTACTTTTCATTTGGAGGAATTTGGTAGACGGCACAATAAAAATATCGGTGAATCTTCACTGATTCTGAAATATCCTGAAATCTATGGCATCGTACAGATAATTCGACTTTAAGGTAAATACCCAGCTTTGCATGAACATATTGGATCACTGAGTGGCCTTGTCAGTTTTCAACCATGACGGCGACATCCCGTTGCTCCCAACTTGTTCGATTCTATAGCCCAACAACAAGTTGGGAAGTTTACCCCCGTAGCCAATATCTTACACGACTGATTAACTCCATTCTGGCATTTATGATTGTAGGGCCTGCGCTCTTTTGTTCGATAATTGCTCTAATCTTCGATCAGATCGTATCTAGCCTGACTGGACTGGGCTGATAAAAATGAAAGTTAAGTTATAACATAGGCCTATTTGAGCTTAAACCAATAGCATTCCTGCTTCCTCGTCAAATGCTGATCATGTTCCGTTTTTGAATCACCGAAATCGCCCAACTACAACAGAATTTAAGACAATCTATTGTACCAACACACTGGGTTTGACAGTGTTCATACGCGTTCGGTAATAGCGTGCAACCACCATACGTTTCTTTTGAAGCCTGGGAGATAATTGGCCTGCTTGTTATTATATGGGACAAAAGACTGAGCTGGGTAGTTAACAAAAGAACCAGATGTATTCGCACGTTCAGCACCTCTCACGTCTGGAAAAGTTACTGAACGACAGAACGCTGTAATGTGAGTGTGGCGTTCTTCGAATTTTCGCTGGCTACGAAATACTTTTCCTCGAACACTTTTCATCGTCGCAGCTTTACAAATTCCCAAGTCATGATCGTACGATTGTCAAAGCGTTTTCAGAAGGTGCAAAAAACCCATCAATTATACCATGAACGTCGTTTAGCGACTGTGTATTTGCCTCTGACATCTTGCTCGTTTGTAGGGTGTCACGTGACTTTTCGCAAGGAAGCGGAGCTTGCGATAGGTCAAGTATTTCTCAATCATTCCTGTACACTAAATGCACATGTGCTCGAGACCCGATCGCGGATTTATTGATCACGAGGTTCAAACTAGTTGGCGTTCAACAGGTGAGAGGCCAACAAAATTAGTTGCTAGACATTTTTTGAATTAACTGAATATGAAACCACATCCACATAGGGTCAATAAGTAAAAGTTTACTGGCCCGGCCGCAAATCCACTGGCCCGGGGCCAGCGTGCATTTCGAACGCTGATTTCAAGCCTGTACAAGTATTTCGCAACACATCCCACGAATCGCCGCAATAACAACAAATAATAGTGAGCCGTCACATAGGCTGATTAAGAGGACTCCTAGGGACCTCAACGGACACGAAACAAAAGCACCGTCAATTACATACCTTTTTCAGCAGTTGCCTGGATTTTTTTTCTTTCTAATATTTTGATTGCCATCCTAAGGCATCCTTCATCCGCCAATACTGGCCCAGATGTTTCCACCGCATGCTTACTACATATTGTGTGTGTGTGTATGTGTGCAGGCTCCTTCTGAGTGTTACCGAGGTCATCTACGTCATCATATTCCCGTTATTCTCGTACTACACCACGTGGATCCCGGGAAACAAGGCAGCTTACTACGTGGCAGATCACACAAACTCAGAGTTCTGGTTGAAGGTGAGAACAGGTTTGCTGTGAAAGGGACATTCACTGGCAAGACAAGTGATTTTCTTTGACTCAGTCTCACAGCAAACCTACAACCCCGCGCGGCTAGCGAATTAGGTCTGCTGCTGAATGTATATCCCACTCGATAAATGTCAGAGCATTTTAGTCGTATTTGACTGGTAAAGTCCCAAGGTTTGGCAGACAACGGTAAGAAATGGCGATATGCAATAAAATCACAAAAACACGACCGATTTTGCTCTTCGTCAGTTCTCACTGGTGAAAGGTAATGAATTCAACAAGTCTCCCATCCGACAATATATTATAAAAATGCCTCTTATCTCTCTAAGATTTGCTGACAAGCATTCACAGTACGTGCCATGAAGTCATCCAAGAATAGATTGTAAAAACCTCACAGTTGTTGGAATCATGAATACTTATAACAAGTACATGTACAAATATAATCACTAATTAGGATAAGACAAGAACAGTCCGAAATATAGCTGTCACTTTAGTCTCTTGGTAATCCGTTTTATCCTTGCGCTGAGCAAATATCGTTGAAACTTAATGAGAACACTGTTGTGTGTGTTCAACAAAATTTGACTCAAAATTTATGTATATACTTGCGACAATTTCTAAACTTGGGTCCAATTAGGGAGAAACTACACTGAAAATTACCACTAGCAGACTGTATAACCATGGTACCTTTAGTGTATTTTTTCTGATTTTCTTTTCTGAACAGCAACACTGATTTCGAACATGCACAGAAAATCTTCGATTTTCGCTCTGCATAGGCTTATTGGAATTTGAATTAATTAGGATTATGGACTTTGTAGTTACATATGCTAATGATGTTAAAATAAGATATATTTCCATTACAGACAGTGGCGTTAATGATATCCCTCAGCACGTTCATCATCACGAGACGGTCTGTTCTATCTCAACAGACGAGAGCAAGGAAGTTTTACGAGGACCAGCCCGCAAGCAGCAGAAGGCACCACCGGCCGCGGGGCACGTGGTACAATAAATATCGCTGATAGATGTCGCTCGGAGCTAATACAACCTTCAGGCAGAGCCTTGTCCTTAACATGAGCTTCACTGTTCACTGGACAACAACCACGATTCGTCAGATTAAAAATGCATACGTAATAAACCTTCCTCTGTCAAATCAAAAGTATATTTTCCCCAAGGTTACAGGTAATAATAGGTCAAAAGTATATTTTTTCCACAGGGTTAGAGGTAAAAGAGACCCAAGTTAACTTTCCAGTACATATATGTATCCCACACACTTTTTAGGAAGGGCCATAGCAAATTTTCACTGCGGGGCCCTTTGTCACTTCGGGGTCCTGACCACATCCTTATGTCACCATGGGGTCCTGACCACCTCCTTATGTCACCATGGGGTCCTGACCACCTCCTTCTGTCACCATGGGGTCCTGACCACCTCCTTATGTCACTATGGGGACCTGACCACCTCCTTATGTCACGATGGAGTCCTGACCCCATCCCTATGTCACTATGGGGACCTGACCACCTCCTTATGTCACGATGGAGTCCTGACCCCCTCCTTATGTCACTATGGGG
>NMRA01000819.1:24323-38631 GCA_002633005.1 Phoronis australis
CATTGCTTTGTAAAACTGTACATAAAGCATTGTAAAACATTGCTTTGTAAAACTGTACATAAAGCATTGTAAAACATTGCTTTGTAAAACTGTACATAAAGCATTGTAAAACATTGCTTTGTAAAACTGTACATAAAGCATTGTAAAACATTGCTTTGTAAAACTGTACATAAAGCATTGTAAAACATTGCTTTGTAAAACTGTACATAAAGCATTGTAAAACATTGCTTTGTAAAACTGTACATAAAG
Source organism: Phoronis australis (assembly GCA_002633005.1). Classification (NCBI taxonomy): domain Eukaryota; kingdom Metazoa; phylum Phoronida; family Phoronidae; genus Phoronis; species Phoronis australis. The sequence goes on from NMRA01000819.1 coordinate 24,573, forward strand.
CATTGTAAAACATTGCTTTGTAAAACTGTACATAAAGCATTGTAAAACATTGCTTTGTAAAACTGTACATAAAGCATTGTAAAACATTGCTTTGTAAAACTGTACATAAAGCATTGTAAAACATTGCTTTGTAAAACTGTACATAATGCATTGTAAAACATTGCTTTGTAAAACTGTACATAAAGCATTGTAAAACATTGCTTTGTAAAACTGTACATAAAGCATTGTAAAACATTGCTTTGTAAAACTGTACATAAAGCATTGTAAAACATTGCTTTATAAAACTGTACATAAAGCATTGTAAAACATTGCTTTGTAAAACTGTACATAATGCATTGTAAAACATTGCTTTGTAAAACTGTACATAAAGCATTGTAAAACATTGCTTTGTAAAACTGTACATAAAGCATTGTAAAACATTTCTTTGTAAAACTGTACATAAAGCATTGTAAAACATTGCTTTTATAAAACTGTACATAAAGCATTGTTTGTGAAAGTGTCATTACACCCTATCAGCCATTTCAGAGTCATGATTCAAAAGTTGTGAATGTCTAGGGTTCTACACAACCTGAAGAGTCTGTCATTGCATACTGGGATGCTTTGTAAAGTAGGAATAAGTGACAGTACTTGGGATAATTGAAAATGACATTGGAGGCCCTGATTTGCTATGTTTGGGAGTGTTTTGTTTAGACATATTTTATAAATTTGGTTGACTTGAAACACGAGCATGGTTTTACTTTTATTGCATACTGCAAATTAGACTAGAAACACCTGAAACATTTCAACTACCCTTATAAGGACTGAAATTAAAAAAGTAATAATTTCAATACCATTCCTTTGTTCCAGAAATTCAAAATGATACCAAAACACGGGGGTTTATGTTGGTGGAGTCTCTTTAGGAAATCCCTCGTGCAATGTTGAGCACTTTTTGCAAAGGTCATAGTTACATAGATGCTTCAAAGAATTGTGAGGGAGAATTTGATGGCAGTGTGTATTTATACTTGACATCCATCTTCATCAATTGAAATGCATGCCAGCATTTGCTCACATGGGTCCTAAAATGGAGTTGAAGATTGTGTTTACTAAATACTTCTGTTTTAAACTTACCAACTGTCCTGAATGTGTGAAACAATAGACATAACTGTCGACACATCCGACAACAACATTGGAGACGCTGCACACAGGCGATGAAAAGAACGGTTTTCCAACACAGTTCTCCCAAAGGACACTGCCTGATGCCTTAAAAATCAAAGGAAATGCAATAGAGTTACAGTTTTCAAGTCTTAGTGCATTTTGTGACAATGACACAGGCTCACAGGTACCGAGTTCAAAATACACACATTAGGAGCATCAAGTGTATCCCGAGTCCTGCTTGTTAATAACTAAGAAAAAAAATCATGTTTTACCTGAGGAGGTCAAGTATGAATTGATAAATACCTCAGTAACACATTTTTGCTGTTAGTAAACACCAGCAGTCATATTCCGAAAACCTGCATTTCATCTTTTTCTGCTGTTTACTTACAAAGATGAGTGTTTACTGGCCTCAAAATGTCCTCTATTAAATTTGAACATGGAGGACGGGAGGTCAAGGGTCATCAAGCTCACATTTAAGAATAAATACTCATGCTTATCCAAGTTTGCAATAATTCCAGTTGCCATGTTATTGCTCAGCAAATGAACAAATGAACAAGTCATGCACTTCAGATTATATACAAGGAGCATGGTGAGTTCACTCAATCTAAACATCAATATTGGGTAAACATTATACTTTTGGTACTACATGCAACTCAAAACCTGAATGACCAATTATCTGAACTAATCAGAATTCCTAGACTGACATGGCTATAGACTAAGAAGTCAGCGCTCGGATTGGCAACCAATGCAACCTCAGATTCAGTTTGGCCACCTAGGAAAAATTCCAAGTTGCCACTGTGAATAATGAAGTTAGACAATAGTTCCCTCTAAATTCGTTCCAAAGTTCGTGTTGACTTCCGAACTTTAAAATTACTATCAAACAGTTTTCCTAGATTTATTACCTTTGATTCACAACTGTTTCACTTATTTCATGAAATCAGCGCATTTGTCACTACATTTAAATTATATGAGGAAGTGAACAGACAGAAGTCCGAACTGTTCGGCAAAAACTTAACAAGATCGGCGAAATTCGCACCACTAGCCAATGCGGTCGTTGACGGCAGGAATTGAGTTAGAAAATGAAGAAGCGACTACATTTAGTCATTTACCAGGAAATTGGGTGGCGCTACAGTCACCTGACCTTTTTTGGCTCATGAGCTTTTACGAAATCGGAATAAGGAATCTGGAAATTGATTTAAAACCCCGCCTTAAATTTTTCGTTTTGGCTACCTCAGATTTCATTTAGTGACCAAGTGCGACTTGGCATTTAGTGACCAAGTGCGACTTGGCATTTAGTGACCAAGTGCGACTTGGCATTTAGTGACCAAGTGCGACTTGGCATTTAACTTAAGAGTTGTGATTTTAAATGGATAATGCTTATTTGGTCATACATTGAACAGATACTGTCCAGTCATACAATAAACAGACACTGTCAAGTCATACAATAAACAGACACTGTCCAGTCATACAATTAACAGACACTGTCCACTCATACAATAAACAGACAATGTCCAGTCATACAATAAATAGACACTGTCCAGTCATACAATAAACAGACAATGTCCAGTCATACAATAAATAGACACTGTCCAGTCATACAATAAACAGACACTGTCCAGTCATACAATAAACAGACACTGTCCAGTCATACACTAAACAGACACTGTCCAGCCATACAATAAACAGACACTGTCCAGTCATACAATAAACAGACACTGTCCAGTCATACAATAAACAGACACTGTCCAGTCATACAATAAACAGACACTGTCCAGTCATACACTAAACAGACACTGTCCAGTGATACAATTAACAGACACTGTCCAGCCATACAATAAACAGACACTGTCCAGTCATACAATAAACTGTCCAGTCATACAATTAACAGACACTGTCCAGTCATACAATTAACAGACACTGTCCAGTCATACAATTAACAGACACTGTCCAGTTTTTATAGTTGTCACTATAAGGACATAACAACACCAAGTTATGAGAAAGTGAACCCAAGAGCACAGTGATATCTAAAACTACATGTACAATGTTTGAGCACTTTAGCAGTTTATCCAAATGCGTGATTAAGTAATTTAAAAGAACTTACAGGGTGTAATGAAAACAAACAGCCACCGAGCGTCGCCACGTACAATTGGTAAGGTTGGTAAGAAACACAGGGTGATGCAAAGACACTGCCCTTTTGTAGATCATGAGACCATCTCACACTTCTGTTCTGAAAAAATAAGACACCACCAGAAATCAGTGCTTCTGAAACATATAGTACATTGATTTTCATAATTATTCAAAACCATGACAAAAATTTAAATATTAGGAGACAAAGGCATACTATATGCAACAAAACAAAGTCCTAGTTATAAACTGTGTTTTTGTTCAGCATATGTCCTATAATGAACACAGGCCATATGTAAGGGAAGCTAGTAGACGTTTTCAAAAGAGAATTGTGTTGGCGAAAATCACTCAATATGATGCAACAATGGAAATAGGACTAGACACAAGTGTATGAAGATGACCATAGAAAAGTGACATGAGAGACAACTCATTACCCTAATAAGTACAGTTATATTACAAGTGAAACTCTTGACAATTTTGAACATTCATGCTGTACTATTTGACAAAAACAATCAAACAAAACATTATTTCCCCAACATAACAGTTGATTCTGAAAGCAGCAAAAATGTAATGATTATCTTGGTGGCAGAATGTCTTAGCCACCGTTCTAACTTTCCATTCTTGGTTACGAGAGAAGGTCACTGACAATGAATTTGACGTCTGCTTAGTAGGGAATTATGGGTCATCTGCTCAAATGCTTTTGGTGGATACTGTATTTATCTTTTTATATTAAATTTGTGTTTGTCCAAATCCACATTCTCAGAGGACTATTCCATATTCTCAGAGCACTGTAACAAGACCAACAAAATAATTTACTGAAAACCAAAATCTCTTATTTTCGTGTGAAACTCATCATTCAGTTGCACAATGGATCATACAATACTTGTGACAGTGGGCTTAAATATCAGTGTGGATGTCATGAAAGTAATATGGCCAACTACTTCTCCAGCAAATACCTTCACATCTAATGCGTAGATGTGTTGATCATGTGATCCAACATAGACCAATCCAGAAGTAGTGTCTGTGACTGGGGAGCTCTTGACAGCAGCACCTGTACAGAATGCCCACCAGATGTCACCAGTGGACAGGCACATAGAGTACACACAGCCATCATAGCAACCTGCAATGAAAAAAATCAAATTCAGATTTTCTAATTGCTCAAATTTGCCAATATGTAGTAACTGCATGTTTAAACTAACACAACTAAAAGGGAGACAAATTCACGAGTTACAAAAACTTAACTTGCACCATCTTGATCAATTTTTTATGGACAACTGCAACACGCTGTATCTGAACCCACCAACTTGTTTTGTCACCAATTTGAAAGTAATCAAAATCCATTCCTTTCAACATTTTGTTGCCAATTACACAACCAAGACAGCGTTTCCTAGCTAAAGCAAACCTTTCAAGTACTCAAATTTCCTTTACAAATCAACTGTGATGTGCCCTCCTACTCACTGACCTACCGGTGAGTCACAGGCCTTACAAACAGTATCATATAAGTGCATACTGATCAAGATTTGTCCTTGAAATCGAACTCAAAATTGTATTTCACAATTTCCATTCCACTTTTGTCGAGACCCAAGATAAGAGTCAATCATTTTGTGCTCAGTGCATTATGGTTGATGTACATGATATTCAGTCCTACTTAGTGGCCAGTATTAAAGCTGCAGCTTGTTTCAATGGATTTTTAGTGTTTTTATTCTCTCTCTCTACATATATCCAGATGATCTGTGTGTTGACCAACAGTTCTCCATTATCATTCATTGATATAAATCTTCACTCATATTACACAATATGGTGGACAACTGAAATTCTAGTTTGTCAAATTTCTCAGCAAAAAAGTAAGTAAAACTTTATTCTACTTATAGCTCAGTATGCCAGTGTGTAGACATCATAAAACAGTTTTCCAGTGTATGGGTATCGTAAAACAGTTCGTCATTGTGTGGATGTCATAAAACAGTTTGCCAGTGTGTGGCCGCCATAGAAAAGTTTGCCAGTGTGTGGACGTCATAGAACAGTTTGCCAGTGTGTGAATGTCACAGAACAGTTTGCCATTTGGTGAATGTCACAGAACAGTTGGGTGGGTGCCCCAGAACAAGATTTGGCCAATAAGTTGATGTAAATTATGCTTCAAATGATGAGTGGTTCAAAAGGCAGGAAGACTTGGGAAAGTCATTCTATCACATTCCGTATGGAAAGTCATTCTATCACATTCGGTATGGAAAGTCATTCTATCACATTCCGTATGGAAAGTCATTCTATCACATTCCGTATGGAAAGTCATTCCATCACATTCCGTATGGAAAGTCATTCTATCACATTCCGTATGGAAAGTCATTCTATCACATTCCGTATGGAAAGTCATTCTATCACATTCCGTATAAGGAAACAATTGCGTCCACTGCAAAACGAAGTTTCATTGAGGTATGCGCAGTTGAAGCTGTCATAATTTGGCTATTAAGATTTGGCAGATTTCCCATTATTTGCAGTAGGGTTATTCAGCCCTTGAACATAGAAAAACGACAAAACTGACATTAATTTTTATGCAAGATAAATGAATTGGCATACTTTTCCAAACAGTACTTTTATCAACCACAAACAGCCTTCTTCAATCAATGCACCTTCCTTACCTACTACAACAAACTGTCCACAGACAGAAAGACAGGCTGACGACTCAATACGACCTGGCAGATTTTGCTTCCAAAGCAACAAACCAGTGGCGACATCTAGTGCCACAAACTGATGAGAATGAGATCCGATGCATAATGTGACACGACCACACCTAAAAAGTTCAAAGTTCAAAAAGTGAACATGGTTTTGGAAGATGTTACAATATATACAAACCCATTTAGATCTGAATTAGTAACAGATCAACAATAAATGACATCATTCATGGAAGACCTGTTGATGACTGATTATTGCTCTCATAAGAAATCAACAATGTCCATGATCAACGGACAGATGTTGAATCTTGCGACTGCTGACAGGAATTCTTATATAAACTATTTATGTCATATCATATTGTTTCATATATCATTTTTACGAATTCGTACAAATTGGTGATATGGATTCATATAGAATTTCTTTCATGATAAATTAAAATCAAAATTGCCTGAATAAATGTGATATATCAAATACAGTATATTTCATTATTTAACCTTTTGTGCATAACACCAAAAATGCATTTTTCAAACAGTCTTAGCTGATATGACCCCAGCATGCTATGTATAGCCAAGACGTTGCTATCGGCAATGTTTAAAAGTATGCTGAGGTCATTTATTTTACCATGTGCAATAACCTATGACTTACATGCACAAGTTTTTATTCACCAACAACTTAATAAACTGACTAAGCTTGACCACACTTGGTGACAAATGTCATCTTCTTCAAAATTTATATAATTATCAGTATCTGTGCCTGAATGAATGTAGCCTTAAAACAAAATTACGTCAACTTAATAATATTGCTCATATCAATCGCCAGTTTCCAAGGCAAGGCTGATTTTCATACTTCTTGTATTGTGAGAAAACTAATTGATTTTAGTGACATATCAGAAATTTTGCACTTTGGTGTCACCAACACAATTAATCTACACAATTTTAGCACCAAGCATACTGTATGCACAGCATGGAGTTTTTAAAATAAATTATACAATGTCAAAATTCAATGACTCAATATAGATTCTTTTTCACTACAACAAGTTTAATTTTAGCCAATTTTTGACAAAATTTTGCCAGATGTACCACTATGCACTTTGTTAAAATTGTGACCACTTATCATCTGGGCATGCTACTCAGTGCCATTCATTTACAGAATTATTAAGAAAAAGAAATCAACTGACTGCAAAGATCAATCACTTCTCCCTAATGCATATTGTTCTTACTAAAACATCATTAATTATAAGTATTACTCTATCATTGCCGTGCAATACATAATTTCATTAAAACTGCTCAGTCATACCCACAATGAACCACCAAAGGTGAGGCATCCACACATTTCCCAGTGTTATAGGTCCACATCAAATACAAATTGAGGCTGGACTCGTCAGTCTGTCTTGATACATGTCCAAATTTCTCACATGAATCTCCATAACAGTTCTTACAGGCTTCACCTCTACCCACCTTGGCATCACTGAGTGATAACCTAGGACAGTAACATGGCCGACTGTCCTCATCACCAATCGCAACACTATGACAGATCACCTGAGAAGACCTTCTCATAGACCACACAGAATGGGGCAAAATANTTGAATCTTGCGACTGCTGACAGGAATTCTTATAAACTATTTATGTCATATCATAATGTTTCATATATCATTTTTACGAATTCATACAAATTGGTGATATGGATTCATATAGAATTTCTTTCATGATAAATTAAAATCAAAATTGCCTGAATAAATGTGATATATCAAATACAGTATATTTCATTATTTAACCTTGTGTGCATAACACCAAAAATGCATTTTTCAAACAGTCTTAGCTGATATGACCCCAGCATGCTATGTATAGCCAAGACGTTGCTATCGGCAATGTTTAAAAGTATGCTGAGGTCATTTATTTTACCATGTGCAATAACCTATGATTTACATGCACAAGTTTTTATTCACCAACAACTTAATAAACTGACTAAGCTTGACCACACTTGACCACACTTGGTGACAAATGTCATCTTCAAAATTTATATAATTATCAGTATCTGTGCCTGAATGAATGTAGCCTTAAAACACAATTACGTCAGCTTAATAATATTGCTCATATCAATCGCCAGTTTCCAAGGCTGATTTTCATACTTCTTGTATTGTGAGAAAACTAATTGATTTTAGTGACATATCAGAAATTTTGCACTTTGGTGTCACCAACACAATTAATCTACACAATTTTAGCACCAAGCATACTGTATCCACAGCATGGAGTTTTTAAAATAAACTATACAATGTCAAAATTCAATGACTCAATATAGATTCTTTTTTACTACAACAAGTTTAATTTTAGCCAATTTTTGACAAAATTTTGCCAGATGTACCACTATGCACTTTGCTAAAATTGTGACCACTTATCATCTGGGCATGCTACTCAGTGCCATTCATTTACAGAATTATTAAGAAAAAGAAATCAACTGACTGCAAAGATCAATCACTTCTCCCTAATGCATATTGTTCTTACTTAAAACATCATTAATTATAAGTATTACTCTATCATTGCCGTGCAATACATAATTTCATTAAAACTGCTCAGTCATACCCACAATGAACCACCAAAGGTGAGGCATCCACACATTTCCCAGTGTTATAGGTCCACATCAAATACAAATTGAGGCTGGACTCGTCAGTCTGTCTTGATACATGTCCAAATTTCTCACATGAATCTCCATAACAGTTCTTACAGGCTTCACCTCTACCCACCTTGGCATCACTGAGTGATAACCTAGGACAGTAACATGGCCGACTGTCCTCATCACCAATCGCAACACTATGACAGATCACCTGAGAAGACCTTCTCATAGACCACACAGAATGGGGCAAAATATCTTTTTTATGAAGTCTGGGAATTTTACCTGGAAAGACGCTACTCGTATCAGAATTGACTATGCTTTTAATCCTTTTGTAACCATCAAATGATATAACAGTGTTTTCCAATGTTGTGCAACTGTGCAATTGAGCCAGCTCAGAACTGACTGTTTTTTCATTTTCAGTTTGGCTCATATTGCTTTCACTATCCACTCCATAGAGGTCATCTTGGTCAGGTTTTCTGAAAATTTCAGAATCTTTAAGCTTAGCTTTCACATCTCCATTCACAATGACATCTTTATTGCATTTTTCTAAGTTATCTCTTTGGATAACAGTGTTATCAGGTCCAACACAACTGACATGGCCCACACTGGTAACTCTTGACCGTTCCTCAACAAATTTCTTAAGAGTGCAATAGGGAGAGTGAAGAACGGTGTCCAGTACTAGAGGAGAGTTCAAGCTGTACGCATTCGAGATTCTGTCAGCCAATTGAACAGCGAGGAATGAAGTGCCACCAGACTCGACAAAATAACTTGAGTCAATGGGTGGAGTATCTGTGCCCAGAACTTCCTGAAATGAGACAGGAAATGACTGACAACTGTTATCACTTGGCAAAAACCTTGGAATGTCCTAATCACTGTCAAGATGTTATTCAAATTGAGCAAAGTACAGTACTTAAACAGTTACTGTAGGACAGTTGAATGTGACATATCAGCCAAGTAGTTAACGTTAATCAATACGCCAGACCAAAAAAGATATTTTAATAAGCCTAACTTCAACAGAGTTTTATTCTTTAGGTGTATTAGGCTAACCAGATAGTCCTAGTAAAGCCTTAGTGAAATAACAAAAATGCGAGTTCAATCACGTAAGTGTAAACCTGTCAAATCATAAGTGAAGCTGCGTTTTCGTGCCATGTTGCGTCACCGTGAGATCCCAACACAAACAACATAAGGTTGTATTGAATAGGGGTATGAATAGAACACCATTGCCTGCAGGTGTTATTCACACCTGCTTGACTTAAAAGGCGATTCTCGTGGTGACGTAGGCAAAAGCAAGCTAATACGCCTAACAGTTCGTTACATTTGGCAATTCATGGCACTAGTGAGTGAACTCATGGCGATGCTCTTAAGATACTGTAGGAACCAAATTTACATTTGTTACCGTTGGAGATAGGCTTTAAAGTACAGACAACTAATTGACATAGTGTGTAAAATTAGTACCATCCACAAACATGATATACTTCTGCACATCGTTTGAGCCTGACTGTCTCGGGCCAATCCTCTCAGTTTTTCTTTGTCTAGTTTACCTAAAATGTATACAATGTCATAAAATGTATACAGTCAGTATCATATTATTAATTTTGTAAAACAAGTAATTTATTCATCTACGTCTTGATTTAATATTCGGAAAGCTATCAATTCCATTACCACATCTCCAAGTTTCACAGAGGATCCCCTAAACTCCAATCTCTGACCAGCACACACCAATACAGTACATATCCTCAGACCCAAACCCCTACACTCCAATCTCCGACCAGCACACCAACAGTACATATCCTCAGACCCAAACCCCTACACTCCAATCTCCGACCAGCACACCAACAGTACATATCCTCAGACCCCAAACCCTCTACACTCCACTGCTCCATACATGATGACCAAATTCCAGTCTCAGGGACTAGAATACATGATTGGGCCTCCAAATTTCAAGAAATACCGTCATGGAATCTGGTCCCCATGATTGAAGTTTAATCACGAGACAACGGTTGGGCTAACAATTGGGGTTTTGTTACCACAATGCCAAAGTGAGTCTAAGCAAGACTGTGACTAACCCATCCAATGCCTAAATGAGTCCAACCCAGACTGTGACTAACCCATCCAATGCCTAAGTGAGTCCAACCCAGACTGTGACTAAGCCATCCAATGCCTAAGTGAGTCTAAGCTAGACTGTGACTGACCCATCCAATGCCTAAGTGAGTCCAACCCAGACTGTGACTAACCCATCCAATGCCTAAGTGAGTCCAACCCAGACTGTGACTAAGCCATCCAATGCCTAAGTGAGTCTAAGCTAGACTGTGACTAACCCATCCAGTGCCTAAGTGAGTGCAACCCAGACTGTGACTAAGCCGTCCAAATCAATTTACAAATTAATGCTCATGTTGGACCCATTCACTAATTTCTTGATTTTAAAAATTGAAAGATGGCAACTATTTAATTTAAATTTTAAAAACACTCATGTTGGTTGTTTGTATTAAATTACTTATTGTTCGTTTTTTGACTTCGAAACTCAAGCACTAAACAGGCATATTGATTTATGATCGCCTTTGAATTCCCTGGACAATCTAGGGTAAACAGTGCACGCTTTCTCGTCCAAAAACATTGTGGGATTGGTATCTGCTGGTCTGGAATGAATTAAGGACATCTTAGGTGAAATCTAGAGGCACAATAATCGTGGAATTGTTTTTAGAATAAGGTAACTGTATCTGCTGGTCTGGAATGAATTAAGGACATCTTAGGTGAAATCTAGAGGCACAATAATCGTGGAATTGCTTTTAGATTAAGGTAACTGTATTGAGACTAATGAGAGCTTTCTTAGACCTTATCCTTGCTATAAATGTGACATGTACTAACTAGACTTGATCCTTGCTATAAATGTGACATGTACTAACTAGACTTGATCCTTGCTATAAATGTGACATGTACTAACTAGACTTGATCCTTGCTATAAATGTGACATGTACTAACTAGACTAACAACCTAATTACGAGGCACAGTAAGTTGAGCTTACAGCCTAGTTATGAGGTACAATGGAGCACACGGTGAATTTTCATGCATTCAGTACAAGACCACAACTGGTAACCATATGAAAAATGTGAAAGGGAAATTCAGAACCACATAAAATGAATTTTTAAAATTGATTGATGAAGGTTTTCATCAGTTACAAACAAAACATTTATTAAGAAAATCAATTTTCATTGTTAATATAACAAACTACCATGTCGGGTCACAGGAATTTCACCAACTTCCACAATAATATCTGGATCATAGCATGGTGGGAGTTGTTGTTTGATGTGTTGCCTGGCAACTGCTTGGTCACAACCAATCACAGCCATGAACAGTCTGTCATTCATCATCACTGCAGCAGCTGCTTGAACAGCTGTCACCTGCAGCATTGTCTGAAAGTGAAGAATAGCTTTCAAGAAATTGACACAACCCCATGTTGTTGCAATCTTTGTACCAATGAGTTTAATGCCAATGTTAACCAAACATTTGTTGAATTCAAGGCCAGTGACTACAAGGCTAAAATACTCGGCCAATTATCAAACGAGGACTAACTCCACCAGCAAGAATTCCAGGTTCCAATCCGTGCTAGGGTTGATATCAGTAAATTAGTTTTCTCGCGGACAATGTCCCCTAAACTGAATTTTACATATGTGTGGAACAGTTAATATGTGAGCAGTTTTATTGGCAAAGCCCCTAGTGGCACTGAGGATATGATACAGATGTGTTTGCAATTGGCTCAAGCCTGCAACAAAAGAACATGTTCAGCTGTATTTCCATGTTAATTATAAATAGTTGCCATGACATGGCTTAGCATGGTGCGGACAATGTTGATTTGTTTCTGTCGCGACAAAACATGTTTAGGTTTGTTAGTTGTATGTGATTGGTAGAGTGCCAAGGGATTAGAGAAAATGTGAGAAAGTCTGACGACACCGACATGTGTCCAAGCACAGAAAATGCTGCCTCCTGTGATCTGAGCTTTGGATGCTGAATATATAACACTGAACATTGAATGTAAAATATAATAAATTAACATTGTACTAAGAAGAATATGTTTGTGTGCAACAGGTGATGTTTGATCAATTTTAGGAGCATTCCAACTTTTAGTGATGCCACTCGGGAAGCTACTTCACAGATGAGATCCGCACAAAAGGAGAATTTTTAGACAATACAAGATATGCAGAAACCAGTATCTAACAATCAATGCTGTGTTTTGAACGAAATCTGCATCAGAGAGCCACTACTGCTAAATTCTAGTAAACTTATACTTACACTACAGCCACCAAAATGTATAAAACAATATGACGGTCATTTGGATTTTTAAAATGCAACATTCACCAAATAGGCAGCGCTAACATGATAATGCATTACACAGTGCTAACATGATAACGCATTACACACTGCTAACATGATAACGCATTACACAAAGCTAACATAATGCATTACACAGTGCTAACATGATAATGCATTACACAGTGCTAACATGATAACGCATTACACAGTGACAGCGTGTGACATGGGAGACAACTACAACAATTGACAACAAAACGAAGTTTGGGTTAAACAGCAAATATACTGTAGCCTTGATAATTTTGCCAAGGTGGCGTTTTCTGATTAGTTTTTACATTAAGGTTTTTCATTACGTAACCTTTGGATTAATCAACTTTTAACCTGTTGAAGACGAAGCAGGTTCATCCTCTGACCATGACGTTTCACCTGGTCATCTATCCGCCCCTCGTACACAATTGAATCTCCCACCCTACAAACCATATCGCCGGTACAACGCATCACGGGAAACTGAGAATGAGTGAGTTCATTGTCCACATAACAGAACCGGCTGTTGCTACCTAGGGAATAGTGAGAGAGAGTGAAGCCATTACTATAGGGTACTACACTTTCAAAGATGACATAGTAGTATATGATAATTGCAGGTGGTTTGGTACACGTTGGGCAAGCCGTTCCGGAGGGCCCATTGCACTAATCAGATGGAACCATTCTAATGCTTTATTAACATGTATAGTTAACACACAACTCAATCATCAAGCAGTGTGCGCTAGTGAGACACTAACACACAACTCAATCATCGAGCAGTGTGCCCAAGTGAGACACTAACCCACAACTCAATCATCGAGCAGTGTGCCCTAGTGAGACACTAACACACAACTTTGAGTACAGGAAGCAGACACTTGTCCTACTTGACAACAATGATTCCTTGGCTTGAAAGAAGTGCAGCATGAAAACAGAGACTGGACTCCTTTTTTCACAGGGTTTTGTAAGGGTTAAACGGGGCCCTACTGAATTTTGGGTTTGCTTGTTGTTTGGAAATTATAGCAGTGTATGTCCAGATGCCTACTATGCTCCAGTCAGCCACCACACCAGGCGAGGCGTCATCGTCAACAAGTACCTAAACCTAATGTTCTATGCTCCAGTCAGTCTGAACCCAATGTTCTATGCTCCAGTCAGCCTAAACCCAATGTTCTATGCTCCAGTCAGCCTAAACCCAATGTTC
>NMRA01000819.1:38790-50998 GCA_002633005.1 Phoronis australis
CTAGTGAGACACTAACCCACAACTCAATCATCGAGCAGTGTGCCCCAGTGAGACACTAACCCACAACTCAATCATCGAGCAGTGTGCCCTAGTGAGACACTAACACACAACTTTGAGTACAGGAAGCAGACACTTGTCCTACTTGACAACAATGATTCCTTGGCTTGAAAGAAGTGCAGCATGAAAACAGACACTGGACTCCTTTTTTCACAGGGTTTTGTAAGGGTTAAACGGGGCCCTACTGAATTTTGGGTTTGCTTGTTGTTTGGAAATTATAGCAGTGTATGTCCAGATGCCTACTATGCTCCAGTCAGCCACCGCACCAGGCGTCATCGTCAACAAGTACCTAAACCTAATGTTCTATGCTCCAGTCAGCCTAAACCCAATGTTCTATGCTCCAGTCAGCCTAAACCCAATGTAGGTTAGTGACACATACCAACGTTGTGATCCATCAGATTGTTTTTGCAAATGCTACGGTGTGTTGCGTGCATCAAGGGAAAAAATTAGTTAAGCTACAGAAGAACACCACCTGCCCAGAGTAGTACAATAACTTTTAAACATTGGATAGTAAATCTGGTTTTGTAAACAATTACGACTTTCCAATTCAACATCCAAAACAAAATCATGCTCTGTTACCCTCACCCACTCTTAAAAGACAGGAGAAAATATGAAAACTTTTCACAAAAATCTGCTTAACCTGCCAGCAGAACTAAAGCTTTGTGACACAATAACTGTGGAGAAAGACGACCCATTAAGAACGACTGGACACATTAAATGAAATAGTGAACAAGTGCAGCAGACTCCTCATTTGATGACCCACCTGAGACACCAATGGTGCATCAGCAGCAGACAGAACTAGGACTGGTGGAAATTACCAAAACAGGGTATGGTATTTTTTTAAGATAAAGTGCAAAACAGACATGACTTCCAAGCCAAGTGGTTCCAATTTGTTGTACATTGTTTCTGAATTTAAGTTATGACTCCGAGGAACTAAGTTGTGGATATTAACCGGAGTTCTTTAATAAATCTTTGAAAGAATTTCCTCACATGACCAATGTGAAGGACAGTTGCTGGCAGCCATTATTCAAACAAAATTGTGACTAAACACCGGTTCAACATAACAAATAAAAATTGACCAATATTACCAACATTGACCAATATTACCAACATTGACCAATATTACCAACATTGACCAATATTACCAACATTGACCAATATTACCAACATTGACCAATATTACCAACATTGACCAATATTACCAACATTGACCAATATTACCAACATTGACCAATATTACCAACATTGACCAATATTACCAACATTGACCAATATTACCAACATTGACCAATATTACCAACATTGACCAATATTACCAACATTGACCAATATTACCAACATTGACCAATATTACCAACATTGACCAATATTACCAACATTGACCAATATTACCAACATTGACCAATATTACCAACATTGACCAATATTACCAACATTGACCAATATTACCAACATTGACCAATATTACCAACATTGACCAATATTACCAACATTGCTTATAAAAAGGTAAGATAAGCTTAAGATAAAATGATGAAAGGGAAATTTCCCACTAAACTCTGCCTATCAAAGTTAGTAAGTGGTACGTTCTACACAAATCTAGCCAGGTCTGATGAGATAGACCTACAATTACTCACAGCCCTAAGTACGTTCTACACAAATCTAGCCAGGTCTGATGTGATAGACCTACAATTACTCACAGCCCTAATTTTAAATAGTAAGCAAACGAATCCCATGTAATTAGAAGACACAATGAAGCAAAGAATAAGCTGTAAAATTTGTTCATCCAAACAATTTTTTCTCTCAATTTTCCTGAAATAAGCATGTCTTCTAATCTCACCTATATACAGGACACCTGTAGCATGTCTTCTAATCTCACCTATATACAGGACACCTGAAGCATGTCTTCTAATCTCACCTATATACAGGACACCTGAAGCATGTCTTCTAATCTCACCTATATACAGGACACCTGAAGCATGTCTTCTAATCTCACCTATATACAGGACACCTGTACCATTAGCTGTAACTGTGCCTCCAGTCTCATCAAGTACTTCACAGAGTACACCTGTCAAAGGCTGACCAATTGGAACTGGTGCCTCACTTCTGTAACCAGAGATGAGTAAAATGATTGGACAATGATTGGCATGCATTAAAGAAAACAGTTAATGAAATAAAGCCAGGGCAACAGAAAATTCATTTCCCATTTTTAAACAGCTTCTTCTCAGGCTATCTGAATAACACAGCTAATGCACTCTTGAACATAACTCAGTAGTTCCAGGCTCATAACCTAAAACTAAGTTGAACTTCACTCATCCACAAAACACAACTGGCACCTAAAGGCAGCGTGCACCGTAAACACGTCTCCTGCACCTCTAAACATAGCTCACACTCTCTTGCTGAGTTATGCAAGTGATCCTCAGTCACGTGAGTCAGAGAGCATGCTTTTTGGAGCGTGAGCCGTGTTTTAGAGTGCAGAGAAGAGTTTGCATATCAGTGAGCTGAGTTTACAGGTCCACAAACAGCATTCATGAGTATATGAGCTGTGTTGTTCAGCAAGCCAGGTCTCCACTTCACGATACATTAGGAATGATAGAGTGCAATCACTGATCAGCATGAAAACGTGTCAATGGAAGCTAGAAAAAGAAGATCCAAGGCTTAACAAAAAACAATCCATGAAATGTTAATTACATCAAGTTCAAGGTGTTAAGCTAATTGATACAGCTTATTTAGTCTTTTCAGTCAAAACCTTGTAAGCAGCAAATCACCACTGATACAGAATGAACAATACAACTCACACAAGATCACTATCTGTCACTTGATGGCACGTCGCCCAGCAAGACAATTCAGTGATGCCATAAATGTTGTAGATCTCTATCGACCGATGGCTTATCCATTTCCTGAGAACTGAC
The DNA here is from genome assembly GCA_002633005.1 of Phoronis australis. Classification (NCBI taxonomy): domain Eukaryota; kingdom Metazoa; phylum Phoronida; family Phoronidae; genus Phoronis; species Phoronis australis. The sequence goes on from NMRA01000819.1 coordinate 41,757, forward strand.
TTTGGTGGACACATTTCACCGCCAAGTACGAGTGTTCTCAATTGTGACAAAGGGCCGAATATACCATCGCGAAGCGAAACGTTATCAAGACCATAAGCCAAGCTAGGTGTTGCCTTCAACAAATCATGTACAATTTACACTGTCTGTCTCATGCTTCAATCAAAAAGCTGACCATCAATATTGGCAGCATGACCTCCCCTGTACTGAAACTTGAGAGATCATTGTCATACAGACAGGTGCTTACTATTACTATTAACATTTAATAAAACCAAAATAATTACGCATTATACATTTATAACACAATTTCATAATGATAGACTGTTCCCAGAATGCAACACTTATAGAGGTCAAAATTTCTGATTGCACCAAATTATGAAAATACGATCACATTTCTCACTTCCACAAACATCCCAAATGTTGCATGAATCATCAATTCTCCACACAGGATGAGCAGACAGTAGAATATTTAAATCACTGATAATAGATTGTCCCATATGTAGCTTCTGAAGTCCCAAAGATTGCACCACGGGCATTTTGCATAATGATTTCAATAAACTGTTTTGAGCTGTGTTAATATTCCACTGGTTACTGACATCATAGACTATAGTCTATAATCTATGCTGACATTCTGCAGCACAAAAAGTCTAAAGAAAAAAAATGTTCCACAAATGCTCTAGTCATTCTTACAACCTTTTCATTGTAGCCTCAATATACAAACAGTATACAAACATGGCTTCATATAAACATACCATCAACACCGAGACCCCCATATGACACAGCAGACTCTCCAGTCGTCGAGTCATGACCTTTATGTCAGAGGGCACAATAAGTAGACTAGCCCCAACACTCAATGTGGTAAACAGCTCAACAATGCTTGGGTCAAAGGTTAAAGGTGAAGTCCAGAGTACACGGTCATTTTCGTGCATGCTGAACAGATGGCTTAAAATGAAAAGGAAAGAAATGACGCTTTCCAAGTATCGTTCAACAATTCCATGCAAAGTTCTTGAGTGAATTCTAAAATGATTATGGTCACCATAAACAGAATATTAAATTTGTACATTTTTCTGTGGCCAATAAACAGTATGAATAACACATTTACAATCTTGTCCCCGTTATGTTGACTCTCGTAGCATTTTCCTACAAAACTGATGCCCAACAATTATTTGTTGCATGTTTTTGCACATTTCAGATGAATATCTTGTATTCGTGAAATATTACATCCGCTGAATACATAGAAGTCACATTTAAAGCACCATTTTGCCCATTAAACTTATAAGATATTTCTAATAGTATTCCTTACTGTCATAAGATTCTGTTTCAGATACCATTGTCAACGGAAATAGAATCCTATCACAATAAGGATACTATATGAGACCCATTTCATAAGAGTAATTTCCATTTGATTTGATTTTCTTTCGTCAGGCAGCTTAACAGACACCGGATTGTTTAATTAATAGTTTAAAGGACTTTGTTAAATACAGGTGTAATAAGAATAGATCTTTTACCAAAAACAAGATATACCGTCATGTACACCATAATGAAATACTTTGAGAGACGAGGTTTTAAAACCAAATGAAAAATATCAAGTTTTGCTTGAGCATAACTATTGATGGATACAGAAGATAATTATGAAAGGCAGAGTAAACCACTACTGCACTAGTCAAAATTATGGAAGTGTAAACCATTACTGCACTAATCAAAAAAACCTGTTACTGAAGTCAAATTTTTGACAAAAATCCGATACTATAGGTTTCAAATTAAACTAGACAAGTGGCAACAAAATTCTGCCAAACTTGGACGAACTTAACGCCAAAGGTATTTTGGATCTTTAGTCAAACAATATTTAGTGCAACCTTATTTCACCTAATTGTTGACTGCTTATTTGTTGTCAGATGTCACAATTTTGAGTTAAGCTTTCGTCAAGACTTTGGCAGAATTGAATCAAGTTCTGGCGGAAAAGAAATGAGTATTTAGTTTTAACACTGTCCAATCAGTCTCAACTGAAATATCATGAATTCCAATCACGTAATTACCGCATATTACCTCAACTCAATGACATTTGGAACGATGCACTCATGGGGAACAGACACGACCTTAGGTTGACCTGTTGACCCTGATGTCATGACAACATAGGCGATGCCAGGCACACGAGTTTCAGGGATGCTGTGCTCAACACTCAGCAGTACGTATTCTGTCTGACTAGTGCAAAATGACATTACTGGATAGACAGGGTATGAAGAAAAGTCGAGCAACATCTGTATGGAGAGATGTGGATGTATGGACTTATTAATTAATCAACAAACACAATACAACATTTTGGTATATGGTACTGGCTCCTCAATTTATAACACAAGATGGTGGAATACGAAAATTATGTTTATGAACAATTTTCAATAAAACAGCAAGAAAACTTCACTTCATTGATACAATGTATATCGTACAGCTGTCCTCAACATACAAATGATGACATTTGCATCATTGTTAACAAAAATGAATGCAGTGATCTATTATATTGTACAGTTATCCTCGACACAATGGAGTGATCTTTGAAAAGATGGAAATATTGACTAATTTGGCAATTATTTTAGTTTGAATCTCAGGAAACTTTATATTTTGTATCAAGACATACTGCCACTAGCAAGTACATTGATAAATACGTAAAATAACCAAGATATCAGTCATATGGGACTGAGCATTTAAACATTTATAAGACAATAGTCTATGTGATTAACTTTCAATTCCAGCACTTTACGAAGTAATATAATGACATTTCCACTGCAATGGTCTTTGCATTGAACACAGTGCTATGTTTTGCATTGAACATAGTACTATGTTTTGCACTTAACATAGTACTATGTTTTGCATTGAACATAGTGTTATGTTTTGCATTGAACATAGCACTATGTTTTGCGTTGAACATAGCACTATGTTTTGCATTGAACATTGTACTATGTTTTGCACTGAACATAGTACTACGTTTGGCAGATTGAACATACTATGTTTTGCATTGAACATTGTTTTCATACTGTATTTTGAACGTGAATCAACTAAAGATATTCAACTACTAATCACTGCAAGCAGTTCAATATTTATAAGCCACCTGCATGAACATTGGTTTTATAAGCCACTTACACGAACATTGGCTTTGCAACATACGATGTGTCTCACTCCTAGGCGCTTCAACAAGAGGTCAGTGTCATCCTTGGATTGACAGAAAGCAAATCCACACTTTATCGATAGAATCCTGTGGATAAACACACTATCAGACAAAACAGCATCGTTTTAAAAAGTACTGTGAAACAACTTTTCATTGAAGCAATTAATCAACAGTTTTGTTGTATCCTAACAAAACGTTAAAAAATTCAAATAGAGATGTGACATCCACAGACTCATACTTTGTCTATTAACTGTTTTGCATGTACACAAAAAGGACAGGTGTCGATATACGTCTTGGATGTCCTTTGAATAATCTCATTTTTCGTACAAGCATCCATTACAGGAACTATTTGTTTTCGACATAAAATCATTGCTTAATGAGCAATACAATAATTGACAAGAGAAATTATGAACTCAGGTGAAAGTGAACAGCAAGTGAACAACAAAAGAACAACAAGTGAACAACAAGTGAACAAGTTTAGAAACGATAAAAGTATGAGGAGTTTTAAATCGCTTAGAACAAATTAACTTGGAGTCCAACATATGACAGAGACATCAATGACTTGGAGTCCAACATATGACAGAGACATAAATGACTTGGAGTCCAACATATGACAGACACATAAACAACTTGGAGTCCAACATATGGCAAAGATATAAATGACTTGGAGTCCAAAATATGACAGAGATATAAATGACTTGGAGTCCAACATGTGACAGAGATATAAATGACTGTTCCCTGATAACTTTCAAGATGACTTTTGAGACATAAGAAAAACTTACCCAATCAAGCATGCCGGTGTGCTCAAGTTAATCGATGAACAGTATCCAATAATTTCTCCACTGTTGCAGTGTCCCTTTAAGACAGAACCAACCTGAAACATTGGCATGACAAGAGAAACAGAGATCTTTTAAGCAGAAGGTGTGTACAGAACAAACCCATGGAGCCTCAAACCTACAACAGCAGTGCCATTAGGCCCATAAACGTCTGGGCCCAACTGATCTTATATGCAAACCATATGCCCATGTGCCAATATACAAACCTCTTAAGTAAAAAACAGGCAGTGAAAAAGTCATTAATTTGGAAAAAGGCCCATGGGCAAAAGGCCATGAGTAAAAAACGCCAATGACTGCTGCAGGCTCTCAAGTGAATGGCGTTATGTGTGTTTTGAGATACCCCTCTTACCAAATGCTGTTACTAACAAGCAAAAGAAAAGCAAGAAGTCAATTTTTTAATTTAAAGAAATCAGGTACACCTACATGTAAAATGAATGTACAGAGGAGACATAACCTGGGCTTGTATGTGAAACGACGGTGCATGTGCCAATATGCAAACCACTTGCAGTGGGTAAAAAAGGATTTTGAAAAAACACATTATTTTGTATATAGGCCATGCAATGAGCTCATTGGGTGCATGGGTAACAATGAATCAATTTAGAAGACTTGGAAGAAACTGTAACATTTTTAATGGCATTATGCAGTTTTTGTCAATTTGCCATAATCTGAAAGTAGTTAAAACTTTTATANAAAGGCCATGAGTAAAAAACGCCAATGACTGCTGCAGGCTCTCAAGTGAATGGCGTTATGTGTGTTTTGAGATACCCCTCTTACCAAATGCTGTTACTAACAAGCAAAAGAAAAGCAAGAACTTAAGTCAATTTTTTAATTTAAAGAAATCAGGTACACCTACATGTAAAATGAATGTACAGAGGAGACATAACCTGGGCTTGTATGTGAAACGACGGTGCATGCGCCAATATGCAAACCACTTGCAGTGGGTAAAAAAGGATTTTGAAAAAACACATTATTTTGTATATAGGCCATGCAATGAGCTCATTGGGTGCATGGGTAACAATGAATCAATTTAGAAGACTTGGAAGAAACTGTAACATTTTTAATGGCATTATGCAGTTTTTGTCAATTTGCCATAATCTGAAAGTAGTTTGAATTTTTTTAGAAAACTTTTATAAAAAGTATTCTTTAAGTCAAAAGTATGACGCTAGGACCAAATCACACAATGCAAATGTCTGGCCAGCTGAATGGCTGTTGTATTAGTTGATTAGCCATTCCTGGCATCAGTGCAAAAGGCAAACTGTTATGTAAGAGAGATGGGACTGACACTCCACAGGTGTCTTGGACATCCAGTATGTAGTCCTCAGAGTTGGAAAGCAAGGGAACACTGGTTGACTTTACACACTGCACCACACTCCTAACTTTCAGTTAAAATCTCAAGTTCAAAAAACCTTCTAATAGTAAGTACGTAAAATAGTCAAATTCACAAAAAATCAAAAACAGCAATATGCTTAAATGCTTCATGTCACCATGTCAGCAAGACAACCATCCACCACCATGTCAGCAAGACAAACAGCCACCACCATGTCAGCAAGACAAACAGCCACCACCATGTCAGCAAGACAACCAGCCACCACCTCAGCTATGAAAAAATAATAGGAAATGGGATGAAAAAGCTTCGCAGAGTGGTAGTTAACATCAGCATTTTCACCAGTGTACACCCTGTACATGTATAGTGGGGTCAGTCCCCCATGTGATCCACCAAAATAAATTTAATTAAACTGACCTCCATAATGATTGGCAGGAACTTCCCTTGTAGCCAGGATAGAGAGGAATATATAGGATGGTCTTAGATTACCCAGGATAGAGGAATATATAGGATGGCCTTAGATTACCCAGGATAGAGAGGAATATATAGGATGGCCTTAAATTACCCAGGATAGAGAGGAATATATAGGATGGCCTTAGATTACCCAGGATAGAGAGGAATATATAGGATGGCCTTAGATTACCCAGGATAGAGAGGAATATATAGGATGGCCTTAGATTACCCAGGATAGAGGAATATATAGGATGGCCTTAGATTACCCGGGATAGAGGAATATATATGATGGCCTTAGATTTTTTAAAGGGCCGGCTTTTGGACTGGGTCTGATTTATTTTCTGATTGATTTTGCTTCATATTTTGCATAAGTCCTGACATTTGCCCAATTCATTTCTGAGAGTAGCGTGGACAGAATTCACACCTTTTGCCTCCATGATTGCAGCAAACTTGGCGATTCAAGGCAAAGAACTACTCAATCAAAAGTTGTTTGTTTTCTCTGCCAATCAATTTAGGGCAACATTGGATGTTGCTTGTTCATTTCTCCGTAAGACGAATACCAGTGGCTGCTTTTGGTGCACCTCTCATGTCATCAGTCAACTGAAATTGAGGTCATCTCATTAATTTGTAATGTGTTTCATTAGTGAATCCAACATCAATGATAACTACCATTCCATTCACAGCTCTTTGACTGTGACAATGAGCGACATTTGCAGTTTTGGAGAAGTAATTAGGAAAGTAATAATGGCATTTGGACCATCTGGGTGTGGTCTATCTTCTGTTATGAAACAACATGTGCATTCAACACATTGTAATGAACATTGAGTCATGCTTTCTGCTGCAAAAAGGCGTAAAAACCGGATTATTTTACAAAACTGATCTATATTCTATGCACCTGAACCTGATACGACATCCAGTTTCTGTTTTAGATTGTGCTGATGAAGTGGCTCAATTAACAAAATGTTTAAATACCAGTGCACATTTTTTCTGAGAATGGAGGGGATGTATTTGGCCCATCAATGTCACTTTCTTGATACATCGCTGCGGTGTTGATAATCAGTGGCTAGTAACAGGGCCAAGAATCCGGAATGAGTTGTAAATCTCCATTCAGCTGTATGGGAGGCAAACCATTCAGCTGTATGGGAGGCAAACAATTCAGCAAAATTTGTACAAATTGCATTTTTGCAGATTATAATGTTTGTATTTGGAACATGAGTTTGTATTTGGAGTATATAACTCCATTTTAATGTCATTGAATAAAGGAAAGGTTTATGCTGTCAATAACACTTATATTTCCACTTACTCTACTGTCCTATAAGATGGCTGTTTATAACACTGCGTAGCGCAGGGGTCACTGGAGTACCGACGCACTGCCAATGCTGGCAGGAACAAGGTGTGTTTGGTCAGAATTTTTGGTAAATTTGGACTCCCAGTTATGGAATCTTGTATAAACCCTTCTTCCCGAATGGCTGTTTGGCTGATTGTCAATATGTCCTAACAGATTTTAAAACTTCAGGAAAAAACGTCCAGTACCTAGAGAAAATAGCACAATCCCTGCATATGGAAATAACATGTACTAAGCCTTCAAAACTTGATGAGGGTTCTGCTGTCCTAGGATATCAGAGTATTCCTTCCCTGACATTGGCCAGGCATGCTGGACACCCCTGTATGCAGGTTACGGGTGAGTATTTCAAATTCATATTTAAACAGAACAACTTGACAACTTATCAAGTTATGTGGGAGGATATTGTGTGCTGATCAATAGACGTCAATAGATCAATAGACGTCAATAGATAGTAACTCAGAAAAAAATACAACATAACGTTCCATCTTAACAAAAATCCAGTTTTCGGTAAACATCTTAAATCATCATTGAAAAGGTCAGCATTATTTTGACAAAAAAAATTTGTGGCATCTTTGGGGCATGTTTATTAATAAGCCTCCAACTCCAGGGCTGGAAATATAGAGCTCTATGACTGAGTACTGTATTCAGTGGCAGTATTGAGCAATTCTGTGCAGCACTGCTCAATACAATGGCCAGAACACTAGACAACGGTGAACACTAGACGACGGTGAACACTAGACGACGGTGAGCACTAGACGACGGCGAACACTAGACGACGATGAACACTAGACGACGGTGAACACTATAAACGACAGTGAACAGTAGATAAGTGTGAGATAATTTACTTATTCCTTCAAAGTTCTTTGAATGACAAGTAAATTATATGGGGAGTGACCCGAACTGAAACAGCTAGGAGGGGGACATTGACTGTTAATGGATGGTCTGTTTGATGCAGTCTATTTGAGTTGCATTTACTTGTAGTCTCTCACTGGTCCAAAGATAGTGGTCCTATGTTGAATCTGCAGTCAGTGTGCAAAAGAACAAATATAAAGGACTTGGCTAATCACTCAACTTTGTCCAATTGTTCTTGGCTTGACTGGTAAGCACGATTAGTTTTGAAGCAAAAGCACCACGTTTAGAAATTTTGATTTTTCACTATAGTTCCTGATTTGGAGGATTAATTTCATCTACTGTATAATTGTCGTATTATTCATTGATTACCTGTATTCTAAAAATTAGGAGCAACTATATTTGACTGATGTAGTATCCTTTTTTATTAATATGTAATTTTTTTCATGTCTCAAATATAGTTACATTCCACAACTTGTGTTGTTTTCTTATACGGTCTTATATGCACACAAACACACAAGCACACACATGGGTCAGGACAGGGAACATACGTTCCAATCAGTTTAAAAATGTGGAGAGGTCAGTCTTCACAGGCACAGTTCTTGCAATTAAATATTTTATTTTTTCAATTTTGTAATAATTTAGTATTTCTGCTTTGAAAAACGGGTAGAGCGACATAAGTGAATAGTTTGCAATAACCAGAACAACATTGATAATCTAATTGCTACAGTCTTGAAAGCCAAACCAGAGGGTTAAAGGCGAAGGCAACCTTTTTCCATGTCATTTTGAGCTAAAATGAGGTGGGTTGGTTATCCTAGACATATTTTCCACTTAATTACAGCTTTTTGTAATTTTATTAATTACTCTTCCGCTACTCCGGAAGTGACGTTTTAGGAGGCAAGCGTTTCCTGTCACTTGGTTTTGCGTTGATTTTACCGTGCGAATCTGTTCTAGTCTACTTTTGTTTTATGCTGTTTTTCAACAATTGTCGCCACCACTTTCCATCGGTGAAAATTCTTCGGCAAGATATTTTAGTAGAGAACTCAACTACGTTGGATTTAGGGATTGTTTAGTGTGTTGTAAGCTGAAAATGGCTGGAGTCGGTGACCCGTATCACAGTGACAGTAGTGTGGGTGACGGAGACCTTGTTCACAGCAGTGGTGACGAGGAATTTTTTCACGGACATTCAGTGGGTGGGTACATGTTTGAGCCCGAGTATAACGAGGCAGAGTACGCACAGGCACAGGCAGCTGTTGAGAGAAACGAGGCGGCTACTGA